>RJWJ010009011.1:0-51426 GCA_004363605.1 Indri indri | reverse complement strand
ATTTGGCACAGAATACAGAATAGCTGGGATCTCTTCAGGGGCCAGTCGGGCCCTTCTGTGCCAGCATGAGAATGAAGAAACCCATTGGTCCCTACAATGGTAAAAAAAAAATCTACGCAATATCTGAAGGGTATACCTCAGGAAAAACATAATCTACAGCAATAATTAAACTGGGGTGCAGGGGTAAAACTGGTTCCCTGTGTCATTTTTTTTCTACTTTTGCCTGACCCTAAGTTCTCCTGCCTCTAGTATCTATTAAAATCTATCACGCTCAGAGACCTCCATACTTCAAAGGTATACAAAAACCTAGAAAAACCTGGTTCAAGTTGCAGCAGAATTCATGATTCACTTCTTTCCCTTTCAGTGCTTATTTTCATGGCTGTTTTATAAAATATGACCATAATTCCAGTACATCATAAGATTGAGAATGGGGAATGGGAGGCCTTCCTAATATGACATAGCTGCCCTAGGAACAGCTCAGGCTGCTAGACAATAGGAGGGAAGTGGAATTCCCTTACCTAAGATTCCCAAGTGCTCCTCTGGTCCAGTCCTTGGCTGAGGGATCCTGAATGTACCATCAGTGTATTCTCTGAATACAGCTTTCTTGTATCTGGAACCCAGGAGCCCATCCTTGTTGCTCAGGAAAATGTGACCATAACTAGAGGAATCCAAAGAGTGTTATCAGTACCCTACCCTCAACCCCTCATTTTCAGATGTGAGGAAGCTAAGTCAGAACCACTTTCCTGTCACAGATAAAAGAAGAAGGGGACCTATTCTTTCTAATGTCAGATTACTCCTACATTGGATGCATAACTACAATTAAAGATGGCAGGGTTCAGTATCTATTTGTTTCTTGTTTACCATCATCCAGATAGGAATTTGTTGTACAATTAATATGGCAAGATCACTGGGATAAGAATCAGAAGCCCTGGGCTCCAGCTCCAGCCTTAATGATGTCTCAGAGGGAACTAGTTTGATAAAAGGACAAGGTACGAGGTGGCAGGAAAGTATTAACTTCTGCTGAAGCTGGAGGACAAAGAATAGTGAGCAGTAGGGAGGAAATGAAATGTTACAGATTTCTCCTTATGGGATGCTTTCCAGTTTACAAGAAGTTTTATCATTTATTTTATCATTTTACATTCCCAGTTGACCCATGAGGTAGGTAGGTCCCAGAGGTGCACTCAGTGGTCCAGAGGTATCAAGACTTATTGACAGTGACACCCTCAGCCAGAAAAGGAGCCAGGACTTAGATTCAAGCCTGCTGCTCCTTCCCTCTCTCCTCTCTATTCCTGTTCTTTCGACTGTACCACATCACTTTAAAGATGACTAAACCCAGGCTCAGAGAGGGGAAGTCATTTTCCCTAATTTCCAGAGCAAGTGAGCAAGAAGACTTCAACCTTCAACAACCAATATAAAGGGCAAGAATTGGCAAAGCACAGTAAGAGCACTGAAAAAAACTAGTGGAAACTGCTAATCTGCAACTCAGTTTCCATTTTCTCATCCTTCCTCTTTAGTAATAGAATCACCTAAGTTTTAGCTGAGAACATGGCTACCTAACCAGAGATTACATTTCCCAGATTTGTTTGCAGCTAAGCATGGCCATATAAGTTCAGCATAATAAGTTATCAGAGAAAGCGATGAATACAACTTTCAGGTCATCTCCTTACAGACAACGATGCTTGCCCTGGACTTCTTTCTCCCTTCTTGATAGCTTGGAGTGGCTACAACAGGAATAGGCATCTTGGTTCCAGAGACAAATGTTAAGTGTTGAGGGTGACACAGTTCACCAACCAGCCCTGGACTGCTCATATCTGTACTATTATGTGAATAAGAAATAAAATTCTATCTTATTTAAACTATGCAAGTTTGGAGTTTTTCTGCTTCACAGCTTAGTCTGCTTAATGAAAGCAATGCTGTTTTTTCATGGGACAGGTGAGTTTGGGGCAGTCAGTCCCTTGAGTAAATTATTTATGAAATTTAAGTCCCATGGTAGGTACTTTCAGCTAACTCAAGGAAGAGAGGCAAATATTAAGAGGACGAAGGTGTGGGCAAGGTCTTTTACTTCAGCCCCACATTATACCAATATAGAAGAAGCACTGAGCTGGAATTCAGAAGACCTGCATTCTAGTCCCTACTCCCAGATATGTTGGTACCATATTAAGCAACCTTAGATAAGTGCCTCCTCATTTCAGAGTTTTAGTATCCTCATCTGTAAAATGATTCTCTGAAAGTGGGATCTCTACTTTTCTGAAGACTTACCTGCCTTTCTCAGACTGGTTGTGCCATTCCAGTTCCCAGCTTCTGTCAGGGCAATAGTCCCACTCCACCTCTTCTGCCATGATGTAGTAGATTCTTGCAGCTTGGTAGTGTTGGCGAGGGGTGGCTTGGTGGCCAGGACACTGGGAGACACTATAAATTGCCCTCATCCCTGCTTCTCGATGGCTGCCTGCCTGACAGTAAATCTCAAATGTCCCTGAGGGAGGATCAGAGAGAAAAACCTGAGTCAAAACACCCCTGGGCAGTGCCTGGGGGATTTTCTGCCTCTCCTCAGGTATACTGCAGAGAATGGGTAGTCTCAGATAAGGCTCTTCTATGCACTAGATAAAAAGAATATAACAAGTTTATTAAGACTAATGAACGCAGATGTTAGGAGCTCCATGTCCAAAGATACACTGTTTATAATAATCTTCTGCATATTTCAAAATAGCTAGAAGAGGAGAATTCAAATGTTCTAACCTAAAGAAAAGACAGATACTTAAGGTAATAGATATACCAAGTACAGTAATTTGATCTTTACAAATTATATGAATGTATTAAATTATCATGTACCCTGAAACTATGTATGTTTACTATGCATCAATAAAAATAAAAAATTAAACTCTGCCACTGGAAATGATCAACTCCTTCCTGTTTGCCCAGGGCATTTCTAATTTTAGCATTGTAAGTACTATATCCCTGGAAACTCCTCAGTACTGGGCAAAGTGGGATGGTTGGTAACCCTATCTGTCACTTATCACTGATGTATATAAAACCTTGTGAAAATTTCTTGTCGCTCCATAAATTAATATAACTATATTAGAGACAGAAATGGTCTCAGGAGTTTTGCAGGGCTTTGCCCTGAAGGAATATGTGAACATGTTAGTTTGCATATCAAAAGCTGCTCCACCTCAGGAGGGCATCTCAAAGGTCAGTAGCAGCTGCTTTCCAAGGTGACACTACAGTCTCAAACCAGTGGTTCTCGCCTGCTTTGAACGACAAAGCAGGTCTGCATGGAGCCACGGGATGAGAGCTGATCAGAGTGCCCACCTGAGAGACAGACACCTGCAGCTAAAAGCAATGAGCCCAAGGGACAGTTCCTGCTTGACTCCTGACTACCTGTCTCCATCCACAATAACTAGATAAAGAAATATGGAGCCACTATATCTCTGTTTAACCCTTCTGTTAAGTGATAAATTTGGGAGACTTTTAACCTAAAATGAACTACCTGTTATTATATAAATCTGTTACCCCTGGCAACTGATCACTGTACCAATAAATACCCATGTGAAACTTTACTCTGGGACTCACAGCTCATGGGAATGCTGTGGGGTCTCCCGATACCCCAACTATTATAAATCTGTACTTCATAAAACTGTACTTTTGTCTCTGTGTATTCTTTTATTTCTATTTCTATTATTTTCTATTTTCTATTATTTCCTTATCCTTTGCAATGACCCCTGCCTAAGGGACCCAATTTTTTGCTGGGAGCGTAGCTAACTCCCTGAAATTTCTAAACCTGAGTATGTTTCAATTCCCTCATAAGTAAAACGAGGATCATTTTACTCGCTTCATTTGGTTGTTTTAGAATTAAACATAATGATGTGTGTACCGTGCTTACCACAGTACATAGTAAATGTTCAGTAAGTGAAGCTATAAATAATAAAGCTGTAATAATTATTCCAAAAAAGGCAGTGACCAGTTGTGTCCCTTTTTTACCAAGTACCAAAGAAATAAAAGTGGGATTAAATAGTTAGTTTTTAAAAAGAAAAAAGAACTTCTTAATGTAAGACCTGACACCATAAAAATTCTAGAAGAAAACAGGACAAACTCTTCTGGACATTGGCCTAGGCAAATAATTTATGACAAATACCCCAAAAGCAAATACAACAAAAACAAAAATAAAAATATATAAATGAGACTTAAACTAAAATGTTTCTGCACACCAAAAGAAATAATCAACAGTGTACAAAAACAACCTACAGAATGGGAAAAAATATTCACAAACTATACATCTGACAAAGGACTGATATCCAGAATTTACTTCAATTTACTTGATTTACTTGATTTAATTGAAATCAGCAAGAAAAAAACAAATAGCCCTGTTAAAAAGCAGGCAAAAGACTCGAACATTTTTTTAAAAGATATACAAATGGTCAACACACCTACGAAAATGTAAATTATTAATAAAACCACAATGAAATACCACCTTACCCCTGTCAGAATGGCTATTATTAAAAAGTCAAAAAGCAATAGATGTTGGCATGAATGTGGTGAAAAGGGAACACTTATACACTGTTGGTGGGAATGTAAATTAGTATAACCTCTATGGAAAACAGCATGGAGATTTCTCAAAGAAGAAAAAGTAGATGTCTCATTCAATCTAGCAATCCCACTTCTGGGGATCTACCCAAAGGTAAAGAGGTCATTTTATTTAAAAAAAAAAAAAAAGACATCCTCAACCATATGTTTATTGTGGCACAATTCACAATTGCAAAGATATGGAACCAATAAACAAAACGTGGTGTATATATATACACCATGGAATACTATTCAGCCATTAAAAAGAATGAAATAATGTCTTTTGCAGCAACTTGAATGGAAGTGGAGGCCATTATTATAAGTGCAGTAACCCAGAAACAAAACACCAAATACTGCATGTTCTCACTTACAAGTGGGAGCTAAGCAGTGGGTATGTATGGTCACACAGAGTGGCTTAATGGACATTGGAGACTCAGAAGAGGGGGGATAGGAGGGGATTCAGGTAACAGGTATATTAAAAGTCTTGCCTTCTCCACTATGCAATTCATCCATGTAATGAAAAACCACTGTTGTACTACTTCTTGATCACAAGGATGCTTACAAAGAGAGCTTTAGAAGTGACTTTGCTCATTTCTTTACATTAGAATGTTCAGGTATCAGTCTTGAATGTCTCTACTGTGGAGCTGCCTGGACTAGATCTCAACCTCCAGGTGTCTATGCCAAGGATACTCAAACTCAAAGAATGTTCATCAAGAGAAGCTAACCTTCTTAGAACACTACTCTCATTGTTCCCTTATCTTTGCTGCCTACTGCCTATCCCAGCACTACAATTCTTTTCCCTGGCTTTCAAAGCCTTCTACCTGCTGGCCCCAAACCCAGTCCCACTTCCCACATATTGTCTCAAACTCAACCAGTTCTCCAACTAAATCTACCTCTAACTACTTCTCTCAAACATTTCATTTCTACCTTGGCATTTTTACTCATGTTGTTACCCTCTATCTGGAAGGTACCTGCCCACTCTACCCCCGTATATATCTATGAGAGCTCACTCATTATCCAAGACCCAATTCATGCTTCTTCTCTTCCAGAAAGTCCTCACTGACTATTCTGGCCCAAACTGACCTCTACATTCTTAGCCTCTCCACTCCTAATGTACTTTACTGAATCTCAACACATGGTTAAGGACTAAGGGTCCCTCTCTTCAAAAATGGTCCCTTCTACTAGTTTATGGACAGCTTCAAAGAAGAGGATAATTCCTTTCTTTCCATATCTACTTCCTAACTCTTCTATTTCCCTTGCCCCACTACATCTATCCCATTAGTAAATCCTATCAGCAATTCCTTCAAAATTATTTTTTCATTTCCACTGCCACTTCTCTAGTTCAAGCCACCAGCATCTCTTACCTGGAAAATTGCAATAGACCCCCAACTGTCTTTTCTGTTTCTTCAATTATTATCTACACAGGATACAGGATGCTCTTTAACAGATATAATCCAGAGCACATTGCTCCCTTGGTTCAAGTGTTCCACTCATACCCAAAATAAAATTCAAACTCCTGACTATGGTCTACAAGGCCCTACATAATATGACCCTTTCCAACCTCTATGACCTCATGTCATGTCAGTCTTCCCCTACCTCATAACACTCCAACCATACAGGCTTTCTTTCTTTTTTCTTTTTCCTTTTTATTTCAGCACATTACAGGGGTACAAATGTTTAGGTTATGTATACTGCCCTTGCCCCACCCAAGTCAGAGCTTCAAGTGTGTCCATCCCCCAGACAGTGCACACCACACCCATTACATGTGTATATACCCATCCCCTCCTCCATTCAGCCACAAAAAACAGTGGTGATACAGCACCTCTTGTATTATCCAGGCTTTCTTTCTGATCCTTGAACAAACCATGCTTGTTCCCACTGTAGGATATTTGCCCCTGCTGCTCCCTCTGTTTAGAATGCTCTGCTCAGAGATTTTCATATAGCTCCCACTTCATTATTTAGATCTCAGTTTAAATGTCACTTTCTTAGAGAGACCTTCCTGGAAAACATTGTCTAAAGTAATGCCTCCATTATTTTATCACATTTCTGTATTTTACTTCATTCATGATATGTATCATTATCTGAAATAATCTTATTTATGTGTTTATTGAGGATATGCAGAGAGCAAAGATCATGTCTGTCTTGTTTACCTCACTACCTGTCTTTGTACCTAAAAGATGAGCAATAAATGTGTGTTGAGTGAATTAATGTGCATTCAAAGGGATGATTGTATGCACTATTCAAAAGTCATGGCTCAGGGTCTGGTGTGAAGAAAGTCTGATGATCACTTAAGGGGATGGGAATAAGTAGAAGACATTCTGAGAGAGTCATGTGAATTTGGGCTAGTCACATTACTTGGATTTTCTCATAAAGACACTATAGTCCAAGCCACTTCTTTTTCAACATTACCTCTTTGACCAATCCTTTGCTTTTTCTTTATTCTTGATTCCCCTCTCCTTCCTACCTCTTAAATGTTGATTTCTGCCTTAAATTTTCTTTCTTATCACTCTACATGGTTATGGACTTGAACTATGAGAACACCTAAATATTTCTCTTTTTCTCTAGCCTGGGATTCTCCTCCAAGCTTTAGATTTCTACCCACAATTACCTACCATGAACTCCCCACCAGCTGGATTTCACCAGGAACTTAAAATGCCCTCAAATGAATACTTTTTTACCCAAACCTTACTATCCTGCCCCTACTTCTGTATTTGCTTATTTGGTTGATGGCACCACCATTCACCTAGCATGCAAGCTGGAAACCTCAGGCATCTTTTCTTTCTTTTTTTTTTTTTTTTGACACAGAGTCTCACTGTGTTGCCCAGGCTAGAGTGCCGTGGTGTCATCCTAGCTCACAGCAACCTCAAACTCCTGGGCTCAAGGGATCCTCCTGCCTCAGCCTCCTGAGTAGCTGGGACTACAGGCATGCGCCACCATGCCTGGCTAATTTTTTCTGTATATTTTTAGTTGTCCGATTAATTTCTTTCTATTTTTAGTAGAGACAGGGTCTTGCTCTTGCTCAGGCTGGTTTCAAACTCCTGAGCTCAAACAATCCGCCCGCCTCGGCCTCCCAGAGTGCTAAGATTACAGGTGTGAGCCACCGCGCCCGGCCCATCTTTTCTTTTTGCTCAGCCCCTCAGTAACATCCTGTCAGCTTCTTTCCCAAATATCTTCTAACTCTGTCCTTCTCTCTATTCCCACTGCCTCCACTCATTGGCAGGATCTTTTCATCTCTTTCAATAAGCTTCTGCTGTGCCTTGCTGGTTCTGATTCCTTTTGACTCAGGGCCATTATTCATATTATCCTGTAGTAAACTTATAAAAATGAAAAACATATCCTGTAACTCATCATCTTAATAAAAGAAATAAAATCTTTTCTGGCTTCTTACGACCTAGAAGATAAAGTCGTAACTCCTTAGCAAGGCCTTTCCTCTTTTCCTAACTGGGTCATTAGTCATTTCCTATGTCCCTTAAACACTACATATTGGTGTTCCTTAACAGGGACACAATTAGCAATTTGAGTGGGATTATCCTTCGTTACATAGGACTGTACTACATATTGCAGAAAAGTTTTAGCATCTTTGACTCCCACCCTCTAAATGTCAGTATCATCCTCTCCACACCCCCAGTCACTGAGACAACTAAAGTTCACAGACCTATCTTCCTTTCACATTGACCGTGGCTACCTCATTGATCCTTACATTCCCCAGCACCTAAACCAACAAGTGGAAGAGAACAGGTATCTACTATGTTTTGTGAAAAATGTAGTAGAAAAAGAAAGTTTAAAAAATGAGGAAGAGTCTGCGCATGGTGGCTCGGGCCTGTAATCCTAGCACTCTGGGAGGCCGAGGCAGGAGGATTGCTCGAGGTCAGGAGTTCGAGACAAGCCTGAGCAAGAGTGAGACCCCGTCTCTACTAAAAATAGAAAGAAATTACTTGGACAGCTAAAAATATATAGAAAAAATTAGCCGGACATGGTGGCACATGCCTGTAGTCCCAGCTACCCAGGAGGCTGAGGCAGGAGGATTGCTTGAGCCCAGAAGTTTGAGGTTGCCGTGAGCTAGGATGATGCCACGGCACTCTAGCCTGGGCAACACAGTGAGACTCTGTCTCAAAGGAAAAAAAATGAGGAAGAAAAAAGAAGAAAAACAGAGGAATACAAGGAGAGAGGAAATAAAAAGTACAGAAATAAGGAAAAGGAAAAAGAAGAAAATAAAATGAGAGAAAGCTAACGGCAAAATAAAGATTAAAAAGAAAATGGATAAAAGAAGATAAAGAAAAGAAACAGAAAGAAAGGAAGGAGGGGCAAAAGGGAGAAGTGAAAAAAATAGAGCCAACATTTCTAACTGACCTAATCATTTTCTCTCTCCTGGTCTCTGTCCCTTCCCTCCATTAATAAAACAAGTGAATTGAGATTATCTCAAAGGAACTCTACCGGTTTCAATGTTCTATGACTCAGATTTCTTCAGAAAAAGGAAAGAATTTTAAAGGTCTGGAAATGCAAAGGTAATGAAGGGTTTGTGCTTTTGCTAGTAAGAAAACTCGGTAATCTTGATCAACGGTAACCTTTGAAGCCTTTACTTTTATAAACCTATTTTCCTCCTCTCCCTTTGGACTACACATCAGAATGCTTTTATGTCATCCACTGCCACCCTCCTTGAGCCTTAGTATGGCACAAAAGTAATTTCATTCATCCAAAGTAAGAGTGAGCCCTGGGGAAGCATATAAACCTGGCTGGGAAGTCTGGCTGGTTTTGCAGGAAGGCGATTAAATCTGGGAATTTGCTTTGGGGCTAAGGCTACAGAGTAAGGTCTTTCTTATTGAGAAGTTCCCGACATCACACAGCAATAACTTGTTCCTCTTGTTTCTTTCAGCTCCATTAACTGATGTTTTTAATTTGCTAACAACAGCTCTCCCTGACCAAGAAAGTATCCTGGGTAGATGGGCAGAAATGAAGACCTGAAGACATCTAGGGAGACCCCAGTTTTATGTCCACTGATTGTCAAACACAGGGACAGGCTGAAATTATTAAATTATCAAAAAGGTTTGTTTTAAGGATTTTTTTTCCCAAATATGAATGGAATTTAGGAACTAAGATAATACTTTAGTAGAAATTGCATGGAACTGACAGATTTTTCTTACAAACACTATTGCCACCTACTGGCTGGAAAAATAATACACCTTAGGGACCAAAGAAAAAAATAACACATTATGAAATGCCAGAAATAGATGGCATCTGAACAAGTATTCTAGTCAAATATCTTGCAGGGGTAGGGAAACTGCAGCCCTCAAATTTCAAGATTCTTCTTTTTTAAGCACCAAAGGAGGCAAGAAAAGCTTCATCTTTCTCTGCTACACCCATTTTAATAAAAGAATTTGTTCTACAAAATTTGGGTTCGGTCAAAAGGCTGCACTTAAAGACCTAGAAGTCCACATTTCACCTTAAGGCTGCAGGTTCCCCACCCCACTAGACCAATGTTACAGAGCAAGTTAATGAAAGCCTGGACCAGGGCTCCTGTGTTCTGATTCCTGGACCGAAACTGTTACGGCAACACACACACACACACACACACACACACACACACACACACACACACACCTGTGTGCACATGCACAAACACCAGAAGAGATTTTGCAGAAATCTTTGCAGAATATCAGAGTTGACAGTGCTCATAAGTACATCCCATCAACCTCCTTCCCAATATAAGGACTGTATCTATAAAATCTCTATATGGTCAAGGGGCTATGTGGCCAAGTCTACCCTCTGCCACATAAGAACTGCCCTGAAGCTGAGCAGCATCCCTACTTCTCTCCTGCTGTTCCAGAAAAGAGCTTTCTCAGTCTTCTACTCACTCTATTCTGCTTTCAGCTGAGAAGAAAATCCAAATAAACAGAACATGGAGAGCACATTGAAGAGGGAAAAGACAAAAGTGTTTTGAAAGCTTCCCCAACACTCTCAACATGCCTCTTCTTTTCTCTTTACCAGCTCTCCCTCTTTCCCACCCCATCCCCAGCCCCATACCCAAGGAAGCCTCTGAGCCTAGGCCCAGCTATTAAGGTACTTACCAAGGTTGTCGGGCTGCATGATGGCCATGACAAAGGTGTGAGGAAAGAGCATGGCTGCACCCTTCCTCATGCCCTGAAGCTGTACGGTATTGCCCTCGAACATGACCCCATGCACATCAGTCTCTGTACCTAGGCCGAGCAGGTGCCAGGCCACCATGTCACCCTTGCACATGTCCAGCCTGGGCAGGTTAGAGAACAGAAACCCATTAATGGCTGGAAAACAAAAACACAAGACAAGATGGGGAGATGAGACCAGACTACTCAGGCACCAGCCAGCAGCATGGCATCAGCACTGTTCTATGGTTGTACACAAGTTGAACCTGTTAAGTCATCCTCAACTCCACTGCCTTCGTCTCTAGGCCACTTTAGTTCTACTTGTGAAGATCTGTGTCTTTAGGATGAGGGCTCAACTGGCCTTTCTGGCCTCACCTCCTACCCCTCCCTCCTCTACCATGCTTCATATTCTGACAACACTGAACTACTCTCCACTACCATAACTCCTCCCTATCCACAATCCCCACACACATACACACACATACCAATCTCTCATATCCCCACTCTCTGTAACTCTTCTCCTTTGGTTTCTGTGGCACTACACTTTCTGGTTTTCTTATAACCTCTCTGATTGTTCCTTCATCTTGTCCTCATTTTCCACTCATCCATAAAATGTTGGGGTTCTCTAAATTTCCATCCTCAGCTCTCAATCTGTCTCCTCCTCTTCATCTTAACTGATACTGCCCTGGTTCTTGCCAGAACTGCAATAGCCTCCTCCCTGGTACCCCTACCTGCAGTTTGTCCTCCCACTCACTCTCACACACACACCATTATCATATGTGCTCTGTCTCTGCATCCCCAAGGCTTTAAACATAATATATGCTTAGAAAACATCCTGACTTTTCATATACTGTTTGCTCTTCCTGGAATAAACTTCCCTTCTAGTCTCTCTCTATGGAAACCTACTACTCATCCATCATGTCCCAGCCCAAATATTACCTCTTCTGTGAAGTAGAGTTATTGTATTCTCTTTGATTTCCATGCACTTTTGCCCTAGAGATTCTACAGTATCACTTACCACAGAGTCTAATGATTTACTTATGAATCTTATTTCCTGCACTAGATTGACCTAGCAGGAAGCATATCATTTTTTTCTGTATCTATATCACTGCCTGAACACCTGACACATTAGCTGATATCAATTAGATGCTCAGTAAATTGAAACTGAAGTGAGCCTGGTTCACAAGAGTGTCTTACTTTTTTCCAAATAATGGAACTAACTGGTGATGGGAATAAAGAGATGGAGCCAAAATACAACACACTCGTTGTCCTCCTCCCACCTTCCATGCTCTCCCCTCCCTTCCCCCACATCCACTGGAATCAACTTTAATGAGTCACCCAGTTTGATAAGCCCCTGGAATGCTGATGGGAATGTTGCTAAGCCCTGAATCTGCTTCCCCTGTCTATAACGTTATGGTTGCAAACCTATTCAGTCTTCGAGCCCTAGCTCAAGCACTCCCTTCTTCCAAGAATCTTTTAATTTGATTTCTCCTCATCAATTTTCTCCTCTTCTGAACTCTTATGTCCCTTAAAAGCTGCTCCACACAATTCGGCACTTAATTTTAGTCTATCTTGGATTATTCTATAATTATTTTCATGGGTGCTATTAGTCTCATCTCATTGCGAATTGCTGGGAGCTCCTTGTAAACGGGGATCATGTCTTCCCCTTCATTCACTTACCACCCATCCACCAATTCATCTGGTAGTTCACTAATTCAACAAACACTATGTATTAGACAATGCAGAGGATACAGAGATAAGCAACATACAATACTCATCTTTAAAGAGACTACACTGTAGCAGAATATAACAAATAACTATAGTATTGAGAAGTATATGGATCTTTCTATTAAAATGGTCTGATCAAAATGCAATGGTGTTTCAGAAGACAGTGTCATCACCCTGGGTATGGATGATAAAGAAATGGTCACATGAAGGAGGTAGCTTCTGAGTAGGAGGATCCTAGAGAATGGGCAGAATTTCCACAGCCTGAAGACAAAGATGTAAGGAGTGACATTTCAAGTGAAGGGCATAGCATTGCAAAAGCATGAAATCAGCAAAGTATAAGGTATGTTCGTGAAAGAAAAACAGCCCCACTTGACTGGAGTTTGAGGTTGGGGATCAAGGGTGGTAGGAGCAAGGGGAGAGGGAAATAAGTCTGGAAAAGTATCACCCAGCTTATTCTTCACACTCTTTAGTAAATCTAGTTGTACACAGTTCTCCTCTCAAAGTACTTTCTTCCAGTGTCCCCTGTAGTGTGTAACACAGGACACAGCAAAAGAAGGTACTAAGCATAAGATCTATTGTCTTAGGTTGAATCCCTCAATCTAGCTTGTATCTTGCACAGAGCCGACCAATGAAATCAGTGTTTTCACGATTGGTCATCATTATGGTTAGGGTTAGATTTTACTTGGGACCTCTCAGTTGTAGCCCATACCATGCATCCGATTGGAGTCTTGGAAGCCCTTGACATCCTCTGAGAGCAGTCGGAAATCCAACATAGCGGCCGCTTGATTGGCATTGTTGTACCAGCTTTTGTTCTCATCCAACACAGTGAAGAGGAGAAAAAATTCTTTATCCACCCCTTTCTGCAGGCCCAATGGAAGAAAGTAGGAGGAGGAATAACAATGGTTTCAACAGTTGCAGACTGTGTAGCTGTAGATCCAAGGATCCCTGGTTCTTTCCCATTTCCTTTTCCAGATTCAGAGCCAAGCCCATACCTCCTGCCCAAAGTTTCCATTGTCGCTAGGCAGGTTTTCCTCAGGTAACCACAAGTTACAGATGGAAGAAAGAGTTCAGAATAAAATGACAAGACTGGAGGGTAGGAATTTATGAAAGGGGGTATGGAAAAAGCACAGAATGAGGACTGTAAGAGGTACAGAATTTGATAGGAGAGAGCCTGGAGTCACTCAGGGAGAAGAGTAGAGGAAGATGGCCGGGAGAGTAGAGGAGGGCTCTAGAGGGAAATTAGAAAATAAAAGTAATAATACTAATAATTATTATTATAGCTAACATTTAATGAGTGCTTACTATGTGCCAAACACTGTGCTAAGCACTTTATACAGATTATTTAAATTAATCCTCACAGAAACCCAAGGTACCTTCTTATATTGCAAATCCTTTTTTCACAGATGAGAAAACCAAGTCAAAAAGAGGTTGAGTAGCCTTGCCCAAGGTTACACAGTTAGAATTGGTGGACCGAGTACAAAAGTAGACAAGCAAATACAAGGGTTAGGGGCCACTGAGGTGAGAAGAAAAGAAAAAAAAAGAAAAGAAAACAAATAAGAGAAAGAAATAAAGAAGGGGGAGAGAGGGAAGGAAGGAAGATGATGATGGGAGGATAAGAAATAGAAAGAAATAGAGGTTAAGAAAGATGTGTATGGTCACCAACTATTAATTTCTGATGCAACAGCTTGATTATTTTTTCTTCTATTCCCTCACCCAGTTCCATACTCAACTCCTACTCAGCAACACAGCTTAATCCTCCTCCCAGTAGGCTTCCTAGCTAGACACCCTGGCACTACCTGCTTGCCATCTGCACCCAAAGCACCAGCCTTGCACACCAGCAGAGGGCCCACCAGGCCAGAATTTGTATCTCTTATGGGATCCGTGGCAGAAAAGTACATCCAGGTGAGACAAGCAGGATCCTGAGCAGTGGGACCAGCATGAGGGGGGACTGTCCAGCGGTATGTTACTTTCTCAAAGGGCTTGGCCACCAAGCCAGGGTGGGATGATCCTGCAGGGAAAACATGAAACTCATTACTTACATTAACTAGAGTGAGGACTATCAGCTCCAAATAGTGGGATAAATGTTATAAACTACAAAGGCATTTTGGAGCACCAGCAGCAACATGGAATGTTGAATGTTGTAGAGAACACTGGTCTAGGACACAAGAGACCAGAGTTTGGTTTCTGGCTCTTGCATTGCTTCCTATATAAACCATGGCAATTTAAACTTCCCTGTTTCAATTTCCAAAATCATAGGATCACAGAACTAAAAGGAATGTTAAGATTTATTTGGAATACCCCTCACTTAAAATACATAACGAGTGCGATACGCACCATCTGGGGGATGGACACACTT
This sequence comes from Indri indri, assembly GCA_004363605.1. Classification (NCBI taxonomy): domain Eukaryota; kingdom Metazoa; phylum Chordata; class Mammalia; order Primates; family Indriidae; genus Indri; species Indri indri. The sequence continues at coordinate 36,666 of RJWJ010009011.1, read as the reverse complement.
GAAGGTCTGACTTGGGGGGGAGAGGGGGCAAAGACAACATACGTAACCTAAACATCTATACCCCCATAATATGCTGAAATTTAAAAAAATACATTGATCTGCTCTTATTTCCCTACCTCTGCTTAAAACTCTCCAGTGATGGTAGATTTGCCACCTGCCATTATAATCTACTTCATCTTTCAGCAGCTCTAATTGTTGAGTACTTTTTCCTTTCTATATGTATGAATGTATGTATGGGTGCATATAGGTTAAATATGTATGTGTGTATATATATGAAAAAACACTAAGGCTATAATTTCTAAAATGGATGCAGGACATGGTCAAGCAATGCACAGAAATTTATATATTTTTTTAATTTTCAAGCCATAAGTAAACAAAGAAATACAAACAAAAATATCTAGATAACTTTTATCTATTAAATTAGCCAAGATTTTATAAATTATAATAATCAATGACGGTGAAGAGTGGTTCAAATGGCATCCACCCCTCTCACTCACCTATAAAAATGGTAAGTATAAATGAGAATAACCCTTCTGGAAATAATGTTGACAAAATTTATCAAAAGCTATTTATTTTAAAAGTTCATGTCCACAAATAAAGATATGCACTAAATATTGAAAAGAATGTTCAACCTAAAGTAATCAAACAAATGCAAATCAAAACAACAGTGAGTTTTACTGATGTCATTCTTTCCCTACAAGACTATCATTTTGACAAGATCAAAAAGACTGCCCCAGTGCTGGTGAGGTTGTGAGAAAAGGGGTCCTCAATGATTCAAATCCAAATTGATAACACTACAAATCTCTCCTGAGAGCAATTTGAATGTAGGTACCAAAAATTTTAATGTGTGTACCCTCTGACACAGCAATTCCTTATCTTTTTTTTTAATAGAGATAGGGTCTTGCACCATTGCCCAGGCTGGAGTACAGTGGCACAATCACAACTCACTGCAACCTCAATTTCCTGGACTCAGGTGATTCTCCTGCCTCAGCCTCCGGAGTACCTGGGACTACAGGCATGCACCACCACAACTGGCTAATTTTTCTTATATTTTATAGAGATACAGGTCTCACTCTGTTGCCCAGGCTGGTCTCAAACTCCTGGCCTCAAGTGATCCTCCCATCTCAGCCTCCCAAGGTTCTAGGATTACAGGTTCGAGCCACTGTGCCCAGCCAATTCCATATCTTAAAAATACATTCTGAAGAAATAATCATAAAAGTATGCAAAGAAGCATATACAAGGATATGTTTTGTAATAGAGCTTAAAACAAGTTGGGGTATAATTTGGGATGGTTTTAACCTGTCTTTTTTATTCATTAACTATTCCTAACTCCTTAAAGTTTCAAACATACAGAAAACTTTAAAGAATAGTACAACGATCATCCTACCATCCAGAGTCCATTGTTAACGTTTTTTCATCTTTAATTTATCTACATCTGTGTATGTATATCTACACACACACCCATTTTTGTTTGTTTGCTTTTGTTGAATCATTTGGAAGTAAAATGCAAACATCATGACATTTTACTGCCAAATACATCAGCAAGCATCTCCTATGTTACTCTAAATATCATTTTGACTAAGAAAATTCCCCATCATCATCTAATATCCAGTCTACATAAAACATTTTCCAATCATCTTCAAAATGTCTCATAAAGCTATTTTTATCACCAGAATCAGCTATCAAAATGTACACGGCAATTTATCCGTGAATGATGTTTCTTTATTTTGTAATTTTCTGTATTTCAAAATTCCACAACATATACATTTTATAATTAGAATATATTTAAAAGAAGTTTTCTCTTATTATTGAGCCCAGCTCTGCTTTGCTATTATTTCACTCATTCATTCTCGACAATGTCCACATTTGGCAACTAATTCTACCTCCTTCTCCCTCCTCATCCCTCATTTATTTGTCCTCTAGAAACACCTGCTACCACCCTAGAACCCACATTTGTTAGGAACCCTGCTGGCTCACCATCATTGTACACAGTGCCCTCATAATCCTTCCTATAAAAGACCCCATGGGGCTGCATGCTGAATGGCTGGGAGGCACGGTTGTAGAAGACCACCTGGATAGTGTCACCCACCTCCGCCCGGATCACTGGCCCTGGAAAAAGGGAAGAAGAGTCAATGAGAATGAATATAGAGATGAACAGGGAGGAAGAAAATAGAAGAGGGAGAGAGAAAAAAAGGAAGTGAAAAAGAAAACTTTTCTTTACAATAATAAGAATAATCCCTTCCAAACATATTATAAAAAGGACCAACTTATAAAAAGGACCATAAAATCCATTATCTCATTTTGACTGTCAAATATCATTCTAAGGCGTATAGGGCAGGGGTTATCATTTCCAGTTTATAGATGAGGAAACTTCAGCTCAAAGAGCTAGAATTTATCTACCCAAATTTAAATGGCTTATTAGCTGCAGAACCAGGACCTGAGGCCACAACTTTCTCTTACTCTATTCACTGTCAGGTCCAATCCCATTTCCCCTAACTTTATTGTCCCAGCTCCCATAGATGTATCTCCTACTGGGACCCATCTAAGATCTGAGCTCACCTCAATCTGAAACCAATTCTGAGCAAAGAAAATTATTATATCCTCTACCCAGGCCCTAGACTAGGCAATCTAGCCATAAACAACAATACCTGGACATTTCTATGCTTCCCTACCCACCACCTCTAACCTAGCTTGAGATACCTTTGATGCCAACCAAAAATACCAAGACTGAGCATTTATGCTGGTTCTAATCCTAGGTCAGAGTTTCTAGCTTGGTTTCCTACTCAATTTCTGTATCTAATGCTCACCTCTGCTCAAAGACTAGAGACCCATATGGAACCTTGGCCAATGGTAACTCCTTCATAATCACTACCACCCCTCTTTCCTAAGGTGGTTTTCTCCTCCTAATATCTTTCTAACCAGCTGATGTAGGGCCTATTGTGCATTTTCAGATCTAGAATCAACTGGCACATACCTATCCTTAGAATATGGTCCACTGTATTACTTTCATTTCCAAATCTTTTTTCCCCATCTCATCTATTTTATTTCCTGGTTCTGCCATGTTACTAAAACACATCTAACCTTTCTATACTTTTTATTTTTCTTTTCTTGGTGCTTTTATTAAGGCATTTCTCTTTTTTTTATTTCAGCATATTATGGGGGTACAGATATTTAGGTTACGTATGTTGCCCCTACCCCCTCTCTCCCCACAAGTCCAAGCTTCAAGCATGTCCTGTGCTTTAGACCTTCTGGATACTGTCTCCAAGGTCAAACTTTAAGTCTGGCTTTGCTTCCCTCACCATAGCAACCATGTCTATATGTCATGCCAATCTGCTCCTGGCTCCAGAGTGTCAAGAACTTGGGCAGTCTTGCTTCCTTATATAGTCCTTCAAGAATACTCCTAGAGAAGCAATTTTAGAAGTATGAACTGTACAACAATGGTACTGGAAAATGTTCACCAAAAAAAAAGGTTCAATGGAGATTCATGATGAATAAAAATAAATCCAAGCCTCTCAGAAGTCCTACAGCAAAAAACACTATTTGGCTATTTTTAATCTAATATTTTTCAAACACATTCAGACCCATAACTTTTTTTTCACAAAACACTTATCTCTTGGTACTCACTTTGAAGATGCTGTTCTACAGTGTGCCCCTAAGCCATGTCTAGGTTCCAATTTCTAAGTCCTCCTCATTCTTCTGGCTCTAGTCAATGAATTTTATAAGTTAAAGATTCCTCACCGAGGATTCCAAGATGCTTATCTTCTTCCAGATGCATCTTCTCTTGGAATGTCTCATCTTGGAAGGCTTCATATCGGACTTTCCAGTAAGTGCCTCCAATTCGGCTGGAACTCTTCTGGAAGAACTTATCTGAGTCACTGGCATATGAGGAGGTAAATGTCATATGATTTTATTGGTTATCAAATAGATTCCCATATCACCCTTAGTCTCATCAAGTTATGGACCTTTATGGTCCGGAAGGATCTCAGAGATCACCCTGGGTAACTCTCATCAGTGAAGATATATACTTTGGTGACACTACTAGTAAGTCATATACAGCTTCTGCTTCAGCCTTTCCAAAGGCAGGGAACTCGTTTTCAGAGGAGGCAATTGCTATTACTGTTTAATAGCTTTAATTATTGGAGTTCTTCTTTATAGTATGCTGTAATATTCTTGCTTGAAATTTCCAGACACTGGGACCAGTTCTGCCCTCCAGAATTATACAGTGTACATCTGTCCTTAACCATCCTTAAGTATTAATGATCCTAATGAAAGCCCACTAAGTTAACAAGCCCAGTTGGAGATTCTAGAAGCTATGCTGGGACTCAAGAGCCAACTTTCCTGAGTTGTCTGTAGATTCATTCCATTATTTCCTGCTGCAAGGATAAACATTATGAGTGCCCTAGTATCTTCCCCTCTCCTAGTCATTTATTAATGGCCCCTTTTGTGAAAGACCCAGCATCACTGATTGCCCAGTGGGTTAGTATAACTTAAGACCTAGCAAATGAGCAGGGCACAAACCTCCTGCTCTATCCCGTCCACATCTGGGTCATGGATGAGGCAGGAGAACTTGCAGAAATTCCTTCTAAAGGATGACCACGGAATAGCCACAGGGCAGGTTGCTTCTATTCTTCCTACATTTCTCAGAGTGGTTTTTCTTTCAGAGTGGTTTTTAATACCCCTGCTCAAATGCTTCCTTCAGACTGTGGAAAAGAAAGGAAGGAGCAAGGAGGTAAATGGGTAAAATGAAGAAGAGCTGGAGAAAAGCCAGTACAACTGTTCGAAGAACTGGTCCCACCTGGGATTTCCTTTCGGAACATGTACAGTAATTATAGCAGGACCAACCAACCTCAAACTCTGCTTAGACACTCTGCTGGAGATATGACAAACCCTACAAAAAGCTTTGCTACTTATAGCTCCCCAAGAGCAAGCCCTCTAAGGGGCCACATGAACTTGGCTAACAGTTGTGTCATGTAACCCTAGCCAGACAATGATTCAGACCCCCAAGTGAAGTGAGAGATTTCTGGGAGGGAGATAATAGGTGTTTGGGGCTGGGCCCAGAAATAGGGATAGGGAGTCCACTGCCTCTTACCTGCCCGGCTCTCTCAAACTCTTTCCAGTACTCCCATCATGCCCCATTGGGCCATAGTCCCATTGAATCTCATGGGCCTCAATGAAGTACTGCCGAATTTTGCCTGTGAGCAGGTCCACAGGAGGGGCCGTGGAGCAAGATGTGACTTTGTAGAGTGCCTGCATGCCATCTGAAGAAAGAAAATAATGGCTAGCCCCATTCTATCCAATAGGTTTTTTACCCAGAGGACTCATCTTCCTTCTTCTTCTAGTGTTTCCTCCTCCCACTCTCCACTAGTCCCTTTATCACTGGCCCAAAATTGGCCACTTTCTCTTACTCCTAAAGAGCCTGACTGAGAAAGAGAGGGAATTCAAGTACCTCTACCTGTTCATCACTGACTGGTTTACCAGATCCTAATTCCTGCCATTGCAAAAGGTTCACATTGTAGCAATACCACATAGAATGAAGATAGGAGACCTGACTTCAAGCCCAAGCTTTACCACTACCTGTAGGACCTTGGGCAAGTCACTTCCTCAGGCTGAGCTTCTTTCTTTTGTAAATGAGGAGAATAGGAAAATCTACTTCGTAGGGCTGGTAGGAGTATCAGATTAAAGAGGAGTAAATTATTTAGAAACTGGGAAGCTCCCAAAAAAATGGAAAATCTTCTATCAATGAAGTTTCAGACTTCTGACTGTCGGGAAAATGTAGATTCTAAGTAATGTCTTCAAATGTGGAAGATACTGCATTGAAGCATAATGACAATAGATGACAGTGTTTTATATTTGTTTTGCAACTTACAGAGGCCATTCAGCTACATTATTTCATTAGAGTCCCACAACACCACAAGGAGATTCAAAATTTATGAATTAGAAATCTAAGGTATGAAGGAGGAGGAAGGAACATGTGTTATATTATATGCCAGGCCCTGTGTTGGGTGCTTTACATATGTTATTTCTATCAATCTCCACAACCATTGTATGAAATAGACTTTTAATGTCCTCTTTTGTAGATGAATAAAACTAAGGATCAGAGAGGTTAAGTTGCCCAAGATCACAAAAGTAGTCAGCAGTGGATTTGAGATTTAAGTTCCCATCTTTAAACTACAGATAAGTGCTCATTTTCTTCTTTTATATTCACTATCTTGGTCACATCATCCCCCTAGTCTCTAAGATTCAAAATCACATTATCTCTTTAAATCCTCATTACAATTTTATGAGGTAGGCATTATTATTGCTCTCATCAGATGAGGAAACAGAGACTCAGAGAAAAATGACATGACTAACCAAAGGTGACTAAGCAAGTGGTGGAACTAGGATTTGAATCCAGGCTTGTCTGGCTCTAAGGTCCATGCTTGTTCCACTATCATGCTACATCCCTGACCCTAATCCCTATTCATACTCGCTTACCCAGGAAGCTTGGTGGCTGAGGACAGGCCATGGATGATGGAGCATAAGTAACTGTCCCCTATTAGGTCAAACCTAACACACAAGAGTCATTGTCCCTCCAGGCTGTAACTCCTCACCCATTGAAATCTACTTATACATACATATCATTTTTCTTACACCCTCCTACATACATCAAATAATTCTACAAAGTGAGAGCTAAAGAGGATTTTAGAGACTATCTATACCAACTCCCTATTTTATAGATATGGCAAATGAGGCCTAGAAATGGGAAGGGACTTGCCTGAAGTCATTATAGTGAGTTTTTCACAAAGCTAAGACCACAACTCGAACCATCCAGTCACTTATCTAGTGCTCTTTCCATTGCCTCACATGTTCCTTCTCCCCTCTGCTGCTCCTCAATGCATTGCTCTGCAATGCCATTACTTTAACATTTTTCCCTCTGAAAAAAAAACCTTCTACTCCTACTGCTGTTGAGTTCCAACTAGAGTGTCACTACTTACCCGCAATACTCGATGATCTCCTACAGAAACCATACTCTCCTATAACTAACCTCTCCTTCGCTCCTTGTTCACTAAGTTGAAAATACCTCCGGGTCTTAATTCCTTAGAATTCTGAGCAAAAAAAAGGCAGCTTAAAAGTCTACCTATTCATCTCTAAGCTATCTTACGTTTGAAATGAGAAGATTAATCCCAGAGAGACATACCTAAGGTTACCCAGCAAGTTGATGGCAGCAGAGCCAGGAAAGAACCCCAACTTCTAGTCTAGTGTTTCATCCTTTCTACCAAGATGCCTCCCCTGGAAAACCTATATTATGGCTTTAGGCCAGAAGCCCAGGCTCCTGGTGACCATTATTGACACCTCTCTCCTACACTCCAAAAATCAGAAATGTTGGACCTCACCTTGAAAGTGACTATTCACTTGACAGCTAATTAACCAGGTGCCCAGCTCCTGGGGTACCATCTCAGCAGTCACAAAGGTGGCCGGAAAGATGTGAGCCACATCAGTGCGGTGTCCACGGGTGGTCAGTATCTGTCCATGGAAAAAAGCTGTGTGGACATCCACTTCATTGCCCATGCCAAACAAGTGCCAGGCCACACGCTTCTGTGCACACATGTTCAGCTCTGGTAAATTCCCAAAGACAAAGCCATTGATTGCTGCAAAAGAAAATATCAGAGTTAGGAAAGTGTATCCCAAAAAGAGAAGCCTTACCATTGGACAATAATAACAGATAACATTTAGATGAGGCTTTAAGGAGCATACTGTGCTGACCCATATGCATTATCTCATTTAAATCTCACAAACAGCCCTGGGAAATAGGCAGATATCACTAGTCTCTTTCAAAAAAAAAATAATAAGAAGAAAACTAATGCTCAGAGAGGTGAAGTTAGTTCTCTCCCAAGTCCACAGAACTATTAAGCAGTTAAGGCCAATATTCCAAACCAATAATCTCAGGAAGCTCTCTAAGGAATGAGGTTACTTTGTAGGCTATTCTTTCTTTTTAGGCAGATTTCTTCTGAAATTTCCACAGGACAATTGTCAAATTAGCTGACTAATTAATGTAACTATCATAATCAATCGGTATAAAACTCAAGGGAAATTTGAGCTTTCCAAGCCATCTTTTATATCTTACCTCTGTTCACCTCCCCTTGGGACAGTGTGGCTTTGAGCCCACCCCTATCACCAAAAGTAAGTAAATCACATCCTTAATTAAACGAAATCAAAATCAACTTCTTTCTATTCCCAAAATCGGTTCTCCACTAATGCCTCAGGGCCTCCACTAATGCCTTTATTTTGCTTTTAATTTAATTAATATGGTCAATTGCATAATGGATATAAGCCCAGAGTAGGCTGGGGGATATAAACGAGGTACCTTGAAAGCAATCATTTTTTTCACAAAGTGGATAATTCTTCCAACTTACCTCCTTTTTGAAACAAAGCAATGTTATTAATTATATCAGTGGACAACCCTCACCAAAGTGATTGAGCATATAATGTATAACTCTGGAGTCATCAGCTGTGCTACTCCATATTATGAGATAGGATAGCCTAATGACAATAGCACAACCTACACGGTTAGGGAGATCAGGGCTGGAATTTTAGCTGTGCCATTTATGTGCTACATTGTGTTAGGAGCCTCAGTGTCCTCACAGGTAAAACAGAGAAAAGCCATCTACTACTCCTGGTCCTTATAAGTATTAAAAAGGACCAGGTATGTGAAAGCACCCACCAAATAGTAGCCCCAGTGGAGACCCTCCATCAGTGTTCACTGTCACAATGTGGCCACCTCCTCCCAGCTCACCATGCATCCTGTTGCTCTCCTGAAAGGCCTCATCTTCTTTGTCCACTGAAGCAGGATCTGAGCAGTAAGTGGCAATGTTTTCATCAAGATGCCAGCTAAGGTTCTCATCTACCACACTGAAGAGCAGAAAGAAATCATGGTCCACATCCTGCCGCCGAGGAGGAGAGTTCCCATTGAGGGCTCCTAGGGCAAGTAAGAAAGGTGTTCTTGAGAACCTCCCTTCCTTAGCAACAGTAAGCTGAAAGGGATACTCATAAGAAAGGAATAGGAAGAGAAGGGGCCTTAGGAATCCGTCAGCAACAGAAAAGCAGATATAGCCTTCTGCTGCTAATTTCTACTTCCAACCCCCCTAGATAAAACCATCAATTCAGCTAAACCTAGGACTTACAGGTGGGACACAATGCATCCAGAATAATTTCCCTCCACCACTACTGCCTATGTATTCAACCCAGGGCCTGAACCTGACCACGTTCCTGCAACACCCTGGTGTTGCAGGCCACCCTGGTGGCCTGACTATTCCTTGAACATATCCTATTCCTAACTAAGTCCTCAATCCTCCCCAAACCTTTATGGCCACATTTTCCATCTTATCCATATCTAAACTCATACCACACACCTTACTTCAACGTGGCCTGACTCATCATGACTAATTTGAGATTTAAAGGTGAAATAATAAAAACATAAGAAAGAAGAAATATTGTTTTGTTTTTTGTCAGGTTGTTTTTAGGAAAAAAGCAATGAAATAGAAAAAAAAAAGTACTAGAAAGGGAGTTTGGTAAGGTTTATTCCTGCTAATAAAGAAGGGTGCTGAATTAACACTCCTTGGGCTGCTTCCCGATATGTAGGTGGTTCAACCAATCACCGATTCCCCAGATATCCCAAACTGCATCTCACAGCTCATTCTTGGGGCCTGTACCTCTTTTACAGGTGATAAGGGGTCCAATCAGGCCAGTTGCAATGTCTCGTGGAGCATCTACATGAGAATGGTAGATCCAGGTGAGGCACGCTGGGTCAGCATTGGTAGGTGCATGGCCTTCTGGAATGGTCCAGTTGTAGATATGACTGCCCCCCGGGGGAACAGAGTCATCAGCTTTCAGCTGTCCAGAGGAGCCATCTGGGTATAGGGAGCCTAGAAAATGAAATTGCACATGCCCAGTCCTAGAATGAGTGAGAGGGAGCATGGTAGATATAGAAGCCAAGAGAGGGGTGACATATGGGACATCTAGGCCCAGTCTTGTAAAACGTAGTGTTCTAAGGTCAAGCACAACATTCCTCACAACCTGAGAACACAAATTCAGGAAATATTTAGCCAAAAACAAACAAACGAACAAAAACCCAGTCCTCACATCAACCATAGGTGGAGATAGGTTGCAGCCACGGGGAAAGTCCTGTGGACAGGGAAAGTGCTGCTTGGTCTGATCTGGTAGTACCCTAGTGGAAAGCTGGTAGCATAGAAGCAAGGGAGAAGACAGAATTGCCTCCCTTCAAGCACTCACTTTGGAAAACTAAAAGCAGAAAATCAGAATTGCAGTCTAAAGTCAACTTAAAGATTAGTTGGTCTACTTCCCCATTGTATGAAAGAAAAAACTGAGGAAAAGTAACTCGTCCAATGAAGGCAATACAGGGAGTTAGTGCCCAAGCTAGAATCTTCTGAATTCACTCTCTAATCTCCTCACTCACTGCTGTCAGTATTATAGACCATTGGGCCAGGGATAATGTGAGTTGCATATAAATAAGCTGAACTCCCTCTTAGGAAAAAATATGGAACTTTCTGAAGACTGTGACACTAGAAAAAACAATCCCTTCCATTCACTGCACTCTCTTTTCTTTTCAAAGCATATTAAAATATCCTATGGAAATGTCATTCAGGTAGCTCCTTGTGATAAAAGGCAGATTGTATCTTCACATTCCTGATAAGGAATCTGAGGCCTAGAGAGAGGCAATAACTTGCCCAAGTCATGCAGTATATGACTAGCAGAAGTAATACCAAGACCCAGCCATGTTTACTCTAAGCAGACTCTTTGTCACCTCGGACCAATAAGGAAGAAAAGACAATCCTTGCTTCCAGCTCTTCTCTCTCAGATGCAGTAAAGGAAACATGATATTTGTTGGGAATGGGAGAAAGAAAGAGTAGAGTGGTTTACCTTCAGAGTCTTTCTCATAGAATACACCATGGGGGTGGATGGTATAGGGACGAGTGGCAAAATTCTTCAGGTGGATAAGGATGACATCCCCCACCTCAGCCTGCAACACTGGCCCCAGGAAGCCCAACCAGGCAGGCTGGGCCACTTCATCATTGTACGAGTCATCCCTGTATTCTTTATAGATGGTCTTCTTGTAGCTTCTCCCTATTCGGTTCTTGTCAGACTTTAGGAAGCTGGAAGCCACACTGGGTAAGACAAAAAGAGAGAGTCACAATTTTGCTACCATCTTCAAACCTGGAAAATTTTCTTTTCCAGAGGAGGTTGACCAAAAGTGTCCTTCTTTGTTTAAGACAAAACAAGAAGAAATGGGATTGTACTGATTGAAACATGAAATCTCTAGGTTTAACTGTTAAAAAATGGGAAGCATATGAAATTGCTAATATATGAACATTTTTAACCTACAAAAAATGAAGGCAATTTCACATGGTTCAATGCAATATATAGTAATGGGAAGACAACCAATTGTGAACTGACTCTTTTTAAGTGGTCAACTCCCCAATGATGTGGCCTGACTTAGCATAGTCCTGCTATGTATGGGAGGCCTTAGAGCATAGCGGTTATGACCACAACCTCTAGAGCCAGGCCCCTTGGATTAAATGCTGACTCTGCCACTTCCAAATTTGTGGCATATTGAACAAGTTACTTAACTTCTCTGGGTACAATTTCCCCATCTGTAAAATGGAGATAATCATAGTTCCTAACTCAGACAGTTGTTATTGGTGACTAAAAGAATTGAAATACATAAAGAGCTTAGGACAGAGCCTGGCAAATAGTAAAAGCTCAATAAATGTTGACTATTATTTCAAAATATTAGATATGGGGATAATGAAATTATTCCCTCAAGGACAATTTTAATACAAGGACTCTGTGACTCTAACACTAGAGAGATTAAACCTAACTAGAGATTAAACCTACATGTCATTGTCCAGAGGCTGGTTTGTGATGACATTCCTTCCCTTGGGAGCATAGTTCCATTGCACATCCCGGATGCCCAGGTAGTAAACTCGAGTGGTACCATCAGTCACTTGGGGCCACAAGGATTGCACAAACAGGAGAGCCCAGAGGAGGTGGCCTGGTTCCATGGCCCACATTACTCCGGGAAACAGGCAAATGAAAGCTGATGGTGTGGAAGAAAGAGAACAAAGGGGTTTTGCTTGTGTCTGGAAAACTGAAAAGGCAAGAGCCAGATAAGTAACTGAGAAAGCAAATCCCAATTAGTTCAGTTTCTTTAGCTTACCTGATTCCTTTCAATTCAACAAATGTTAAATGAGCTCTGTACATCAGACTTTGGAGGGCAAAGTTAAAAAGTCAGCTGTGCTGATAATTGTGTATCACTTTCTCCATAAGAGAAATCTGGATCAAGTTCCTCCGGAAGTGTAGAAGGAAGAATGTGCTCTGGCCCAAGAATTAGGAAACAGACACCAGGAGCCTGATTGGGCCACTGACTCACTCAGTGCCTAAATCAAGTCACTAATTCTCCCTTTGCCTCCATTTTTCCATAGGTAAAAAGGGAAGACTCATTTTTGCCACTTCCCACCCTTTATAAATTGCATTTTTAAACAAATGAGAATTCAACAAAAGACATTTACTAGAATGTTCACAAACCCAAAATGCAAACAGCCAAAATGTGATGAATATTCGAATGAATGAGTAAATTGTATTTTATTCATATAATGTAATTCTATATTGCAATAATAATGAACAAGCTACAACTACATACAATATGGATGTCTCTCACAAATGTAATGTTACAGAAAGAAACCAGACACAAAAGAGTACATACTGTATGATTTCATTTATGTAAAGTACAAAATCGGCCAAAGTAATCTATGCTCTCAGAAGTAAGGATAGTGTTTGCCCTTGAAGTAGGGCTCAGTGACTGGGAAGAGAAGAGGAGGAAGACTTCTAGGTGATGTTCTGTTTCTTGATCTACATGCTGGTTATATAAGTGTATTCAGTTTGTGAAAATACATTGAGCTATACATTTAGAATTTGTGCTTTTCTAAATGTGTGTTATACTTCAAAAGTTAAAAATGAAATAAAAACAAATGAGAATATTAGAGGGAAATATTTTGAACTTCTCAGAAGAAATGTTCTCTGATTCCTAAAGCTATGCACAAACTCATTTCACAGGTCTAATCCTGAGTCAGAAACAGACCCAAGACCTTAGCCTCTCATTTCAGTACATAAGCTAGGAGGTTAGACTTCGTGGGGCTGGGATGAAACAGTCATGCCACACACAGCTACAGTCAAACCCAGAAACACAGACTACATCAAGTAAGCACACATATGCATACACTTGCATACACAGGCACCCACAGTCTTACCTAAAAGCAGAGATGTACATACTTTTATTTGCACATAGAACCACTCTATCACACAGAGCCTTAGTCACTTTCAGAATGATATTAATAAATTTATATTTATTGTGTGTGCCTGGTGCACCCATTCTAAGTGTTTTACATAGATTAAATCATTTAATCCTCACAACCACCCTATGAAGTAGATGCCATTTTTATCCCCATATTACAGTGGAGAAACTGCAGAACAGACGTGTAAAGTAATTTACCCAAGGCCATTTAGTTAACAATTGGTAGAGTTGGGATTTTAGCCCAGGAAGTATGGCTCCAGCATCTATGATCTTAATCACTGTGCTATAGTACCTTCTACAAAAACATATTTGCCTACTCGCGTGTATATACACAGAGAACATGCATATGCCCATAGCTATGGCCATATTTAGGAAAAAATACATACACTCTGAAACATGAAATTACATATGGTTATGATCACTTTAAAAGCAGACATACCTGCTCAGATAGGCAGAGATATACCTAATGGATTACATTCATGATAATGATGATGATAGCTACCATTCATTGAGAGATTAGTACATATTAAACACCATGTTCAGTGCTTTATATAAATTATTTCACTAAATCTTCAACTCAAGCACATGAAATAGACACTATTAATCAAAAATAGAGAATCAAAGCTATGTACACATTCACATATAGACAGGAAATCCTCATATATTTATACCAACTAGGCTCAGATATTTACCCTGATTAAGAAATAGACTTATAAACTTCCTTGCAAACTCTCAGGCCCTTCCATACACAGCAGTGACTCAAATGTTAATCCCCAGTTTCCATATTACATTTGGCAGAAACCCTTGATGTAAGGAAGGACCTGTTTCTGTGTTCTTGTTTCCAAAACCTGGCTCTCCCACTGACCAGTTGTATAGCCCTGGGTATTACTTAACCACTCTGTACCGAACTTCTATGAACTTGTTTTCTTAAGTGGGTATGATAATATTAGCCTTGGAGAAATAAATCACAAAGTTTACATTAAAGAGTCCCAGTATAATCAATATTTGGAACATAGCAAACAGTAACTTCTAGTTTCCTTTCTCTTCCTTCTCCCTCCTAGCTACAGTTTATTAATTTATTTTTATAGTCTCCCACACACCATACTTTCTATACTTGTAGTTGAAGGGCAAACTTAAATCCTAACTCTCCAAAAGGCCACCTCTAGCCTCTCCATATCACTGTCCTTTGAAGAACTACTTATTCTCTATAGCACCCAATTAGATTAAGTCAGAATTTGTATTATTGTTATCTTTCTGTCTCATGAGCTGCCTTGTGAACTGTATTTATTTCCTGGATTGGACTATAGACTCTTTGAGAGGATATAATGTCTTAGGGGGTCTCTGTGTATCTATTACCAGATGTGGTGATGAGGGTCTGGTAGGTGGGCCATAACAGATACTGTTAAAGTGACATAAAGAGGCACAAGCATACATTTTCCCACCTGTTGGCTCTAGTTCAAGTTCTGCCGCTGATTCACAGTGACTTTAGGAAACTTTATTCATATTAGTGAGCCATAGTTTCCTCATCTATAAACTAATGGACTATACAGAGCTGGACTATGTAGTTCTTGCCATTTTGATTCACAGAAGTTTGATAATCTAATGAAATTCACGAGTGCAGAACTACGAACTGTGGTATATAAAGAGCTCTCAAAGAGTCCTTCCTGTTCTCACATGCTGCCAATATGCATATTCACTGATGAATCACAGGTGCAATCATATGCACCTACATACAATACTATATATGGTCACACAAATAGCCATCCATGTCTTGGAACCCTCAGCAGGGCGGGAGTGTCCTTGATTCATTTCAAGTCTGAATGCAACATAAACTTCTTTTGAGCTTCCTTCTCAGAGAGGTTCCAGCAAGGCAGTTGTACATTGAACTCATCTACCTAGATAGAAAATTGTCCCAGGTAAGAGTTCCACAATTAGAGAAGCACATGGTAAACTTGGAAATGTTCCTGGGAGAGACTAGAATAGGCCTTTGGTACACAACGAGCAAGTATTCAAAGGCGGTGACTAATGACCCAAAGGGCCTTAGACTATAGAATCTGGGAGGCGAGAGAAGCTACCTAGCATTCTCCTAGCAGAAAAGCAATTATCAATGTGTTTTTCCTATCTTCCATCTTATTTAATTCTCAAGATCTTGAGAGATAAGGATTGTTTTCTCCATTTTGCATCCAGGGTACAGGCTTTGGAATTAGGCTACCTAAATCAATCCTGGCTCCACTTTTCCTAGCTGTCTAACTTGGAAAACTTCTTCATTTCTCTAGCTACAGTATCTTCATCTTTAAAAGGGAACTAATGCTATTAGCTACCTTATAGAGTTGTTGTGAGGATTAAATAAATTCAGATCTATAAGTGTATAAAACACAAATGAGTGCTTAAGTGCACGAGTGATCAAAAAGTATTAGTGGCTATAATTATTACAGATGAGAAAATAGGTTAGAAATGAAATGTCTCAGGGTCATAAACATTTTCCATTTTATGTATAGTCACAAACATATAACACTCATAACTTTCCATATACAGTGACACAGACTATATATGCAGACATATATGTACATCAGTATGAGAATGCAAACATCCCAGGCTGAGATTATTCTCTCATTGGAAGCAACATGGTATAATGTAAAGAACCAGAACTTTTGAGTCACACAAATTTAGGTTTGAGTGCTGTTTTAAGGTGTGCTTAAATGAAATAAATTTACATAGCATTTAGGGACTTAGTAGCACCTGATAAATATTAGTTTCCCTGCCTTCTAATTACTGACCTCCTTTCTTTCCTCTTCAAAGCTGAATTTGTCATTGCTATTGCTGTTGTTGTTGCTGAATTTGATTTTAGCATACACCATAAGAGCAGAAAAAAAGGAGAATCCATGAAATTTCTTTATAAGCACTTAGATATTTCATGGTAAAGTAAAAAGAGTTCAGGCACCAGAAAAAAATAGATTCTAGCTCTGGATTCATCATTTATTGGTTATATGACCTTAAACAAGTCCCCTAAATTCATGAGCCTCAGTTCCTCATCTCTTAAATGGGGATTATCTCTGGATCCCTCATTAGTTTATTATGATCAAACGAGACGAAAGATGTCAAAACCCTGTGTAAATGTTTCGCTTGGGCAAGGAAATTTTTTTCTTGGCTGAGCCCACAGAGAAGAGCAAGGCTGATGAGGGAAAAGAAAAGGAAATGTAAAGGAGAAATGAAATAGGTAAGGTGAGCAAGAATCCTGGGGAAAAGTAAAAAGGAAATTTTTAAAGAAGTTAAAAGGAAGGCAGAAGGAAAAGACACTCAAAGGAAGGAAAAAAAGAATTTCTGGACTACTTGGAATTAGACGGTTTAGTTAATGTACACCGAGACCTTGCTCCAACCTGGAAAGAAGGTTGGCCAGCATTAAGTCAAGCCTCCCCTGCCCTTACCTTACTTTCCTGTCATCCCAGTGTCACCTGGGCCTGGTCCCCATCATCGATGACAATTTGCATCGCTGTTTCCACTAGAATTTGCAAGTAGTACTTTTAATGTGACAATGCTATTTTCCCTCCCTCCATCTTCCTTCTGAGTTAGGCTACATTGAACTCGACAGGCTCATACTAGACAAAGGATTACTCGATGCAATAAAGGAATGCTAAGCTACCCTTTGGGGCCTGTCTCCAATCTCTCAGCAGCTTTCCTAATAGAACCCTCTATCAAGATTCACCTTTTGGTCCTCTGCTTTATTAACTCTGTGATACAAAACATACTGGTGTGAAGTTAAAGACCTTGATTCAAATCCTATCTCTTGCCTGTAATAGTTGTATGGCCTTTCAATAAATCATTTCACCTGAGCCTAAGTTTTCTCATCCAAAAAAATGGGGATGATATTTATTTCACAGGATCATTTTGAGGCTCAAACAAAATAATGGATATTTGGGCCCCTAGCAAGGGCTCGCTTGGCATATAATAGATGATCAGTAATGAAAAAATGAATGCATTAGAGATTCACATATCTACAAAACCTTTAGAAACCATCTTTTCCACCACGCTGACGTGATATGCAGAAAACTGAGACCAGAGAAGTGCAAGGGTTTGCTCAAAGTCAGGCGACCGTTTACTGGCAAAGCCGGAATTTGAACCCATGTTTTCTAAAGGATCCCTGCTATTTACATACAGAGTGAAAAAAATAACTCAGATGTTTAGCTTGGTTCAGCTAGCATTTATTGGCTTGCTCTATATCAATCTAGTCTCAAAATATGAAACCGAACATGGCTGTTTTTAGTGTTTGAGCCTCCCATTTATGTAGTCCTCAGATCCATTACCTCAATAAATTCCTCAACCTGTGAAACAAAAGATGAGCAGCCTGTTTCAACAGGAAAATTAGCTATTCTCCATGACTCCAGGATTGGGCCTGAAATAGTCAAGCCACTGTGGTCCTGGCCATTTTGGGGAGAGAAACAAAAGGAGGCTATTGTTTCCTTCAACTTTCCTGCACCCCAGCCAAACTTGCTTTAACTTCTCAGCCACTGGCTTTCTCTGCCAGTGTCCAGAACTCCTCTAAACCCAGCTGAATAAAGTTGTTTTTTTTTTTACACAGGAAGGCACGTGAGGTAGGGTTTGAAAAAAGAGGAAAGAAAGCTTACCTTTGCTAGAGAAAACCCTTCCATATTCATGTCAGAGGCCCATTGATGCTGAACTGCAGACCCCAGCCTGAGCCTTCCAGCCCTGCTCAGTCAGTATCCTGGATTACAGGGCCTTTCTCATAAATTAAGTCCGGGACTCGAATTTGGTGGGGGTTAATGTGGTGGGTGAGTGGGGGGAGGGTAAATGCCCTCTTTTCCAGAAACTAAACTACTGGAATGTCCTGTTCCTTCCAGGACCTGGTTTGGTACAAAACCCGGGATGGTTCTTTGACCATATCCGGGTGTTTTCTAAATCCTGGTCAGGATCTCAGGAGGAATTACAATGGGGTGGATTTCACTTCTGTTATCGCAGCTTGCTGGTTGGTCTGTGCTGAGATCTGGAGGAGAATGCACTGTCGATGTGGCCAACCAAAGCTCACAGGAGGATTCCAACAGCCCCATTTAAGAAATGGGGCCCTTTGCAAGAATTACTAGAAGTAGGAAGAGACTTCATCCCCACCAACTCTTTCCCTTCTTTCTCTGAAGTACAATTATCAGCCCTGCCTGTTTTTCGTAGGTCATGGCTGCTTCGTGATAGAGAAAAAATAAAACTGGCGATAAAGCAAACAGCTTTTTTTTCTACATGCTAGCCAGGCCCCATGTTAACCACTTTACATGCATTCTCTCATTTAAGTCTCACGAATATCCTCTGAGATGGATACTCTATTTTATAACTAAGGAAAAAAGGGCTCTGAGAGGGGAGGTAACTTGTTTAAGGTCACACAGGAAGTAAAAGAGGGGAGAATTGTGCTGGGTCTGTCTAGACTTTTAGCCACAAAACTACCACACTGTTCTGCTTAGGAGAGAAACCCAGAGAGCCCTTTTGAGGTAGGGGAAGGGACTTCACGATTATTGAGTTCCTACTGTCCACCAGTCAGTGCTATATTTTTTAACTATACATTAACTCTGCCTCTGTAACTTCTAGCAGATTCTAGAGTAAAACCCTGGGCCTGTATTAACATTTTCCATCTGAAGAAACAGGATGCAGCTAGAAGATGGTCTATATTAACACAGGTCAACAGCCTAAAATCTAAGAAGACACAGAAGAATAGGAAATAAAAAAAAAATAGGCCCTAAAAGTATAGGGAGAAATTGGCATCTGGATTTTTTTTAAAGCCAAAGGTCATCTCTGTTCCTGCTGTAAAGAGAGGGTAGTGAAAAGTCACTGACCTGAGTCAAGTGACCTGGGTTCCAGCTCCAATTGCTCTTGCAGTAATTGGCTGTGTGGCTTTGGTTCAGGCCCTTCCCTTCTCCAGGCCTTTCTAGATTTGTAAATGAGGACCTTGAATTAGATGTGGGACTTCTCAGCTCTGTAAATTTACATATCTAGAATCCATGAAGAAAGTACATTCTACAATTTAAAGGTGGATGAGAAAGAGGTTTTAAAGACACAAAGTATAAGGGAAGAACAGAATGGTTGGAGAGTAATTAATGGTGACAAGGCTGAGACCCAGGTATAGGAAGAGAACAGGTATGATGGCAGTTCTACCACCTGGTATCCTTACTTTGAGACGAGGAGATCTTGGCTAGGAGCAGATGCTGTTCTCCAGGCAGGCTCGACACATTTTTCTCTCCTTGATTTAAAGCATCCGGAGCAGAGTCCAGGGAAGAGAACTTTAGTCTAGGTCATAAGCGATGAGAGGTTTTTTAGGGTGCTCAGACACTTAGGAGCTGCCCCACGGACTACAGCCCAGGCCAAGCCAAGTAGAAGCACCAGTAAGGAGAAGGGAGAAGCCACCAGCCTTGGCTCCCTAAGAAATGCTCAGTGGTCAAAGAAAGCTAGATCAGACCCCAGCAACTCCCGGAGATATCTGCCTGGCACAGATGTGAACCTTGAAGCTAGAGGAGGAAGGTGGGGACCAAACCCATTAAGCTGGGATCCAAGTCCAGGCTCTAAGTCATTTATGACAGGGAGGGGAAGAGATAAGCCCTCTGCTCTGACTCATGAAAGACAACAAGAGACAGGTCAGTATAGACTCATGTTAGTCAACATAGTGAAGACTGCAGGAGGTCAGCTAGGCCTTTTCCAGGCTTGTATTATTTATTCACCAATTTCACTAAGAGAATACACATTAACCACCTCTTCATCAAATCCTGGTCACATTTCTGGTGCCTTTTCCCAGGGGTCACTTGGAAAACGTTTTAAAGTTGATGCCTATAGACCAGGATTGGCAATTTTTTTTCTGTGAAGGGCCAGTTAGTAAATGTTTTATTTGCTGAACATACAGTTTCTGTCTGCCATAACTACTCAACTCTACCATTGTAACTTACAAGGTCTATCTATATTCCAATAAAAATTAATTTACAAAAAACAAGCAGCAGGTCAGATTATAGACTTTTTTTTGTAATGTAGACATTCGAAATATAGTATCATTATTAAGAGCGTGGAAACTGGAATCAGGCACCATGGATTGAAATCCTAGCTCTGCCATTTCCTGATTCTGTGACTACAGTAATTTTATCCTTCTAAACCTCAGCTTTCACCTCTGTAAAATAGGGATAATAAAACTACCTATTTCATAAGGCTGTTATGAAGACTTAAGGTTATACACAATAACTATTTAGCACAGTCACTGGAACATGGTAAAGATAACAAGAGAGTCATTTCTTTTTAAATTTTAATGAAAAAATCTAAACTATTGTTTTCTCATTCTTACAAGTTGTATTAATTCATGGCAAAAAAGAAGAATTTTTTAAGAGTTCTGGCTTTACATTCTAGTCATGCTACTAAAGAGCACCTAGTGATCCTGAACAAGACTTGTTTGCCTTTCTGGGACTCAATTTCTTCACCTGTAACTTGGAAAATATTGTCTAGGTTTGACCTTTTCAAAAATTAATTTTGACAGCAGAACCCTTTCCCAAAACAGTATCTTAGTAAACACCTACTATCTATGGAACATGAAAGTAGAGCTGTTCTTGATAAGGCTGGGAAGGAGACAGGAAATAGGCAAAGCTGAAGGGACCCAGGGAACTGTGAACTGGACATGCCTACCCTCACGGACAATGTGGTTAATCCTGGAGCACCAGCAAAGAACGTCAAGGACCCTAAAAACAAGTTTGGGAAGCATGGGATTTGGAGTCAGACAGAACAGAGTTTGTATCCTGGCTGGCTCCTTCTGAGCTGTGTGACCTTGGGCAAGTCACTTACCCTTTCTGAGCCTCTGCTCTGTTTCCTCATCTGTAAAATAGAAACAATAATGCTTCTACGATTGAGACTGTGCACTCTCTATAAAAGGGAGGGGCACTGAATTGGGAGCCCCCCTGAGCTGGCATCCTTCACACACATGAACCCTCTAGGACTACTTCAGCTTGATAGTCCTGGATTTGAAACAAGTTCAACTTCATCACACTGGGATGACTGAACCTTGGGTAACCCTCTCTCTGTTACAGGTAAGCAAATTAACTTTTATTAGGATTAGAGCCAGTCATTGTGCTCTTCCTGAATTTTCAAGACCTATGTTTCCCTCTCTTTCCTATCTCTATCATTGGAGTGGGAGGTAAAATACAAACCCCCTGTGTACTCTACCACTTCTCTGCTTGCTGAGAGATGAGATCTCTGCTCATTCCTTTTTGTGTTTCCCACTAGGAAAATAAAGTGGTTAAGTTAGTACACCTAACTTCTTTAACACGATTTTGTATGTGATCAAGTTGGTTATAATTAAAAAGGGAAACTCCATTTTGAGGAAATATTTAGAGGCCCTCAGAAGGATCAGGTCTCCCAGGTCCCCCTCTCGCAGTCAATGGGCTGCCTATTCTTTACGGAGACTGATTTGTTTAAAGGCTGAAGAAGTGGTGGAACACTCTTGGGAATTGAAAGACGCCCACAGTCATGCTCTCCACCCTGGAATGAGGAACATGTGGGTCAGACATGGGCTTTATCAAATGAGACCTGAGGGTGAAAAGGGGGCATGTACTTTGTAAGGGCAGGCCTCCAGCTCCCGGGAAATGCTCTCTGAAATGTTTCACTGGAGCTCTGCAGATCCTCAGTAAGGTAAGATGACAGAGTCCATATGTCTGGCTACTTCTTCGCTTAAGCAACAACTCCTTCCTCTTCTTCTCTCTCAGGTTTGGACCACAGACATGCTGAAAGGTATCAGATTATGGGGAAGACCTAAGAGTCTCTGTCCTTTCTGTTTCAGAAACTTTGCTCACCAGGATAATGTACTGGAGTCTGACCTGTCCACCTGTCAGGCTTCTGTTGCTGTCCTTCATTATCTCTGTTATTGTTTAAGCTGGCAACCTGGTTTCTTTACTCCCCATTCCATGGGGGCAAAGAGGGCAGTCCTTAAACATTTCTTTGACTATGTTGGGTGACCAAAAGAGGGGTCCCAGGAACCCTTTTGGCTAAGCCAGTAGTCAGTCCTTGCCTTGTGGAAGCTGGTGAAGATCCAGGCAGAACAGGAAACAGTGTGGGCCAGCTATCATGGGGAGGCAAAGGCAAAGGTTTGGCACCCAACCATTGGGTGGCCTCAAAGGCAAAGGAATGATGGTAGGTGGGAACAGCAGCATGTCCACCAAGGGCAGCCCTGTGCTGCCTCTGGCCCCCCAACATCTGCCATGCGACTACTGCCAAGCAACTTGCCTGACAGACACGAGGATTTCTAGTCCACCCGGTAGCCTACCCTCTTTCCTCTCTAGTCTCTCTTCTTTTCCCATAGAATGGGGCACAGCCTAACTAAGCAAGCTCCATAGGACAAGGAGCCTCAGTTCCCACCAACTCTCCTCTGGAATGTCCATTAAAAAAAACTGAAAGACCCTTGGACTTGACAGCCTCTGGAAAAAGAAATTATTTAATAATATTTTTCTGCAATACAGCCTGGCTCCAGTACCAGCTGCCAGACAGAGAATTCTGGCCTGAGAACAGGAGTCTTAACCCAAATACCACCTTACAATTAGACCTCTTTTTTAGAGGGAAAGAGAAATGGTCAGGAATTCCTTATATTCAGGCTTTTATATACTAAATACCTGAGAGATAAACCCTAATATTGCAAATCCTGTGTGGAAAGGTGTCAGTTCATGGGGGACAGGAAAATGTCCGGGAGCCTCTTCAGCTCTGGGCAAGCCTCGAACTTTAGAAATCAGGTAAAGGAGAGGGGACTGGCCAACTCCTCCTCTCTAGCCCTCTCTCCCTGATTCCTTTACTAACATGGACCCTAACTTGGCAAAGGCAGCACTAGTGATTAACACTCATTTCATTATCTTTTTCTAAAATCCTTAGGAAATTTCAGAAGTTAACATCAGGACTCCAAATGGGTACTACTCAACTATTGTCAGTGGCCTCCACTGTCTGCAACAACCAGGATCTGGAAATAACACAGAGGGACTGCCAAAAGGCTAAAATTTTGGGAGTGGCTATTGCTGCTCAGGCTCACCCAGCCACTCAGGAGCACAAGAGGTGGTGGCAAAACCTGTTAATGGTGTGGTTCTTAATAATTACATTGCCCTGGATCATATCTTAGCAAAACAAGGAGGTATGTGTATAGTCATTAACAAAACTTGCTACCCTTACATTAATAATGTGTAATAGTGGAAACAAATGTAAAACAACTATTTGAATAAGCTAAATGGCTATCAAGCCTAACCTAGTTGTTGCCACTCCTGGAGCCAATAGTCTCAATCTTGCTACTCCTTCTATTTGGTCCTTGTATTTTCAATTTGCTTATTAAGTTTGTCTTCTAGGCTCCAACAATTCCACGTGAAACTTATGTTGGCCTGAGGCTTCCACCCTATCCTGGGACAAGAGACCTCACAACTTGTGCAACCAATACCTCTGGAGCCACTTGACTTCACCACACATGTCTTCCACCTATAGCCTTTTTTATTACAGGGACCGTGGAGTCCAAGAAATACATCATCCCTGTTCAGCTTGAAGCAGTTACAGAAGATGGGCCTTCAGACCCAAGCCCCAAAGTTTTTCAGGCTCCATATCTTTCAGGGCGAATGTTAGGCAGGGATCAAATCTGCAGGTGGCAGATACAGGGCAGGATGGCAGTTCCTAGGAGTGAGGAAGGGGAGCAAATTAGGGGAAGGGACTGTAGGAAAATGCAGAACACCTGACAATCTTGTATGTCAATCATCTGATAACACCCCACGCCTTCCCATAAGCCCTGCCCCCGACCAGTTCAATAAAAGGAAACTACCTGGGAGTCCTTAACGTCTTACTCCACTCATGCGGACTGACCCATTCCTCTCTCTGGAAGGTACTTTCACTTTGTGTAGCTTCCTTCTGTCTTTTCTAGAATTGTTTAGCTTTCTTCATTCTTTGTTTTTTACAATGAAAGCTGTTTGTGTGGAATTGCTTTCTGTCTGTGTTAACTCCATTGCACTGGTCCTGCTCGCAATTCTTTGAAGCAAGGAGCCAAAGAACCAGGACAACATTTCTCTTTCAAACACCAACTCTGACAGTATATATCTATAGACATATATAAATATAGATATATACACAACAAAATATTATGTAGACTTATAAAAGAAGGAAATCCTGTCATTTGTGACAATATGGATAAACCTGGAGGATATTATGCTAAGTAAAATAAGCCAGACACAGAAAGACAAATACCTCTTGATCTTGTTTGCTTATATGAGGAATCTTGGGGGTGAGGGAAATGAGATTTTGGTCAAACGGTACAAATTTTCAAAATGAAAGAGTTTTGGAGATCTAATATATACAGCATGGTGACTATAGTTAATAATACTGTATTGTATACTTGAAATTTGCCAAGAGAGTAGATCTTAAATGTTACACCACAAAAATGGTAACTGTGAGGTGATGGATATGTTAATTAGCTTGATTGTGGTAATTTCATAATGTGAAAGTATAACATGTATACTTTAAATATTAATATATATAATTTTTATTAATCATACCTCAAAGCTGGAAAAATGTTATCTAATACCAATATCCCTTCTTTCTATATTTGTAACTCCCCTTAAAATACTACTCCCATTACCTTCAATATATTTATCCATTTGTTTAAGCAAGTTTCAGAATTGCTAACCCATAGCATAGCAAAAAGGAAACCTACTAGTGTTAAATATTTTTTACGTTTTTAAGATAAAAATCACAATCAATGAAATGTACATTTCATTTTTGAATGAGCCCTTGAATTATTTTCCCTTACTGGTTTTGGTCTGTGTTTGGCAGAACTAGAGGGATTGCAGGTTTCAAAGTTATGAGATAGAATGAAATGTTTGGTGTGACATTTTTGTGCAGGTATGAAAACTTAATTCTAACTATAGCATAGTTGCAAATATAACCTGAGTTTTTCTAAATATGAGATAACTTTTTCATTACTAGAAAAAATGACCAAATTGTACACTTAAGAGTTGTATATTTCGTTGCATATAAATTTTAACATACTACAAACAGGTAAAAGGGCCTACACTACCATGCCCAAAACAGGCCAATTCTACAATCCTGTCCAATCAATTGCTACAGATCACTCTAGGATCTTCAGGCACCATTCTTCAAGATGAGCTAAGTGACCCAATGACACTCACCCAGCTAGATTTTTCCAGCATTGACAGCCTTGCATTCTACTTAATTCAACTCCATAATATTCCAGGCTCTCTTTGTTGGGTTGAGTGGTATTTCCCATAAATTTACATCTGCCAAGAATCTGCAAATATGATCTTACTTGAATATAGAATCAATGCAGATGTAATCAAATAAAGATGAGGTCATACTGTATTAGAGTAGACTCTAAACCAGTAACTTGTGCCTTTATAAGAGGGAAATTTGGTACACAGACACACAGAGAACACAATGTGAAGCCAGAGGTAAACATTAAAGAGATGATGCATCAACAAGCCAAAGAATACCAAGAATTGCCAGCAATCACCAGAAGCTAGGAGAGACAAAGAAGGATTATTCCCTAGAGCTTTCAGAGAGGGCATGGACCTGCTGACACTTGATTTCAGACTTCTATCCTCCAGAACTGTGAAGAATAAATTTATGTTATTTTAAATCACTAGTTTGTAGAACTTTGTTACAGCATTCCTAGAAAACTAATATACTCTCTCTTCTCAATAGTCAACAGTATTGCAAAGAAGTTTTACTGGCTGCCCTTGGTAATCTCAGTATTGACAATATTGCACTTTTAGACAATGAATAATTAGTCAATTTTTTGCATTGGAAACCCAGTGTGTATGTGAGTGTGTGTGTGTGTGTGTGTGTGTGAGAGAGAGAGAGAGAGAGAGAGAGAGAGAGTGTGTTGCATGGTTGCCACCTCAATCACTGCTATGGAAAACTTCCAAAGACATGATAATTAAGTCCCTGAGAAAAAAATCAAACTATTCTTTATTATTATTATACTTTGAAAATATTATGGGGGTACAAATATTTTTGATTACATAGGTCAATTTTGTTATACTTGAGTCAGGGTTAAAAGTGTGCCTATCACCCAGAGAGTGTTCATTATACCAGCTAGGTAAGTTTTTGCTCATCCCCTACTCCCCCAGCCTCCCTGCTTAATTTCCACTGAGTTTTACTTTCCTATGTGCCCAAATGTGCACATCAGTTAGTTCCAATTTAAAAGTGAGTATATGTGGTGTTTGTTTTTCCATTCTTTAGATACTTCCCTTAGGATAATGGTCTCTGGTTCCACACAAATTGTTACAAAAGGCCTTAATTCATCCTTCTTTATGGCTGAGTAGTACTCCATAGTATATATATACCACATTTTGTTAATCCACTCATGAATTGATGGGCACTTGGGTTGATTCCGCAACATTGCAATTGCGAATTGTGCTGTTATAAACATTCAAGTGCAGGTGTTTTTTTGATAAAATGACTTATTTTCCATTGGGTAGATACCCACTACTGGGATTGCTGGATCAAATGGTCTACTTTAGTTCTTCGAAGAATCTCCATACTGTTTCCCAGAGGTTGTACTAATTTTCAGTCCCACCAACAGTATATTAGTGTTACTTTCTCTCTGAATCCATGCCAGCATCTATTGCTTTTGGACTTCTTAATAAAAGCCATACTAACTGAGGTAAGGTGATATCTCACTGTGGTTTTAATTTGCATTTTCCTGATATTTACTGATGTTGAACATTTTTCATGTGTCTATTGGCCATTTGCCTATCTTCTTTTGCAAAGATTCTGTTCATGTCTTTTGCCCACTCTTTAATGGGGTTGTTTCTTACTGATTTGCTTCAATTATTTGTAGATTCTGGTTATTAACCCTTTGTGTTCACTTGTGAATATTTTCTCCCATTCTGTAGATTATCTATTTGCTCTTTTTATTTATTTATCTGTGCAGAAGCATTCTAATTTAATCAAGTCCCATTTATTTATTTTTGTTGTGGCTGTGATTGCCATTGGGGTCTTTTTCATAAATTCTTTGCATAGGCTGATATCTAGAAGACTTTTTCAACATTTTCTTCTATGATTCTTAAAGTTTCGTGGCTTACAGTTAAGTATTTTATCCATCTTGAATTAATTTTTGTGAGTAGTGAGAGAGATGGATCCTCTTTTATTTTTCCACATGTGGCTATTTAATTCTCCCGGCACAATTTATTGAATAGGGCTTTTCCCCCCAGTGTATATTATTTTCTGCTTCGTCAAAGATCAGTCGGCTATATATGGATGGTTTTATATTGGGGTTCTGTGTTCTGTTCCATTGGTCTAGGTCTCTATCTTTGTACCAATGCCTTGCTCTTTTGGGTACTAGCCTTCTGTTATAGTACGGTTTGAAGTCTGGTAATTTGGTGGCTCCAGATTTGTTTTGTTAGCTTAACATTGCTTTGGCTATTTGAGCTCTTTTCTGGTTCCAAAAGAAGCTTAGAATTATTTTTTATAGATCCATAAAACACGACCTTGGTATAATGATGGGGATTGCATTGAATCTGTAAATAATTTTTGGGAGTACGAACATTTCAACAATGTTGATTCTACCAATCCACGAGCATGATATGTTTTTCCATTTCTTTGTGTCATTTGCAATTTCTTTTCTCAGTGTTTCATAGTTCTCTTTGCAGAGATCTTTCACCTCCTTGGTAATTTATTCCTAGGTATTTTATTTTCTTTGCTATTATGAATAGCATTCGGTCTTTGATTTGAATCTCAGCTAGACTGTATTGGCATATAGGAATGCTACTGATTTGTGTACATTAATTTCGTAACCTTAGACATTGCTGAATTTATTTGTCAATTCCAGGAGTTTATTGGTGAAGTCTATGGGGATTTCAAGATATAAGATTGTATCATCAGCAAAAAGAAATAGTTTGACCTCCTCTTTCCCAATCTACATAGCCTTTATTTCTTTCTCTTCCCTGATTTCTCTGGATAGGACTTCCAGCACTATGGTGAATAGAAGTGATGACAGTGGGCACCCTTGTCTTATTCCAGTTCTTGGGGAAATGCTTTTAACTTTTGCCCATTCAGAATGATGTTGGCTGTGGGTTGGTCATATATGGCTTTTATAATTTTCAGATGTGTTCCTTCTATGTCTAGTTTGTTGAGGGGTTTTATCATGAAAGATTGCTGAATTTTGTCAAATGAATTTTCTGCATTTCTTGAGATGATTGTATGGTCTTTGTTTTTGCTTCTTTTTATGTGGCGAATCACATTTATTGATTTATGTATGTGGAATGATCCTTGCATCCCTTGGTCATGGTGGATTTTTTTTTTCGATAAGCAGTTAAATTCGGTTTCCTAGTATCTTATTGAGGATTTTTGCATCTATATTCATAAGGGATATTGGCCTTTAGTTTTCTTGTTGTTGTGTCCTTTTTGGCTTCAATATCAAGGTGATACCAGCTTCACAGAATGAGTTGGGGAGGATTCCCTCCTTCTCAGTGTCGTGGAATAATTTCTGTAGTATGGGTACCACCTCCATTTGTAGGTCTGGTGAAATTTGGCTGTAAATCCATCCGGTCTGAGGATTTTTTGTTGGAAGATTTTTTATTACTACTTCAATCTCATTGAACATTATTAGTCTGTTCAGGATTTCTATTTCTTCTTGTTTGAGTCTTGGGAGGTTGTGTGTTTCCAGGAATATATCCATTTCCTCATGTTTTTGAGTTTATGTGCAGAGAGATTTTTATAGTATTCACAGATGATACTTTGTATTTCTGTGGTATCAGTTGTAATAGCTCCTTTTTCATTTCTGATTGAGCTTATTTCAGTCCTTTCTCTTCTATTCTTGGTTAATCTAGCAAGAGATCTATCAATTTTGTTTACTTTTCAAAGAACCAACTTTTTGTTCCATTGATATTTTTATTGGTTTTTTTTTTTTGTTTCCCATTTCATTTAGTTCTACTCTGACTGTAGTTATTTCTTTTCTTCTGCTATCTTTGGATTTGGTTTGCTCTTCTTTTTCCAGTTCCTTGGGACATGTCATTAGATTGTTGATTTGTTGAATTTCCCCTTAGAACTTCATTTGCTGACTCATATAATTTGATCACTTGTGTCCCCTTTGTCATTAAGTTCAGGAATTTTTTAATTTTCATCTTAATTTCATTATTGACCCAATAATCATTTTTTTAATGTCCATGACTTTGTATAAAATTGAGTGTTGCTCTTGAAGTTGATTTCCAGTTTTATTCCAATGTGGTCATATAACATACATGGTATGATCTCTATTTTTTTGAATTTGTTGAGGCATGTTTTATGGCCTAAGATATGATCAATCTTGGGGAATGTTCCATGTGCTGATGAAAAGAATGTATATTCAGTAGTTTGGGAGTAAAATTCCCAGTAAATGTCTATTAGGCCCATTTGCTTTAGAGTCTTATTTAGTTCCAAAGTTTCCTTATTTATTTTCTACTTGGATGATCTGTCCAATTCTGTGGTGTGTTGAAGTCACTGGCAATTATAATATTACTGTTTATCTCTTTGCTTAGACCTAGTAGGGTTTGCTTTATGAATCTGCGTCTCCTGTGTTAGGTGCATAACTATTTAGGATTGTTATGTCTTCTTGTTCAATTGCTCCCTCTACCTTTATATAATGACGATCTTTGTCTTTACTATTGTTGATTTAAAGTCAATTTTATCTGATATGAGAATGGCTACACCTGCTTTATTTTGGTTTCCATTTGTGAGGAATATTTTTTCCATCCTTTCACCTTTACTGTGTATGAGTTTTGTTTCCTGGAGACAGCACATACTTGGATTGTATTTTTTTCATCCGTTCATCCAGCCTACATCTCTTGAGTGAGGCACTCAATCCATTCATGTTGACTGCAAAGAATTGATATGTGGGATGCTGTTCTGTTCATCCTGATAAGTAGTACCTTATTGCTTCCTTTTCATCTTGTGCTCTTGTTTTATATTAGCTCTCACCTTTAGCTTTTGTGTAGTCTTACACTGGTGGGTGTCTATTGTGCTGATCCAAGTATAATGTGGTTCTGAGTATTTCCTGCAGGGCAGGTCTGGTCTTGATAGATTTCCTCAGTGTTTGCTTGTATGGAAAAGTCTTTATTTCTCCTGCATATATGAAACTTCATTTTTCATGATACAAAATTCTAGGCTGGCAGTTGTTCTGTTTACAAAGACTGGAGATGGAAGCTGAACACCTTCTGCCTTGTAAGCTCTCTGTTGAGAAGTCTGCAGTTAGCCTGATGGGTTTTCCTTTGTAACATACTTAATGTTTTTGCCTCATGGCTCACAGGAGTTCTTCCTTTGTGTTGATTTTGGCCAGTCTGATGCCTGTCTGTCTTGGTGATTGCTTTTTTGCAATGAATCTCCCAGGTGTTCACTGAAATTCTTGTAACTCAATGTCTAAATCTCTAGCAAGACCAGAGTAGTTTTCCCCAATTAGTCCCTCAAATAGCTTTACAAGCCCTTGTGTGTTTTCTTCTTCACTGTCAGGTATGCCTATGATTTTTATATTTGGCCATTCTACACAATCCGCTATTTCTTGTAGGTTTTGTTTATTCCTCTTAATTCTCTGTTCTTTATTTTTGACTGACTGATTTAATTCGAAGGAGTTGTATGTAAGCACTGACATTCTTTCTTCTGTCTGGCCTAGTCTATTCTTATTTTTTTTCTTCTTCTTTTTTATTTCAGCGTATTATGGGGGTACACACATTTAGGTTATGTATGTTGCCCTTGCCCCCCCTCCCCCGCAAGTCAGAGATTCAAGAGTGTCCATTCCCCAGACGGTGCGCATTGCACTCATTATGTATGCATATACCCATCCCCTCCTCCCCCTTCCCACCTGCCTGACACCCAATAAATGTTATTCTTATATGTGCACTTAGGTGTTCATCAGTGAAACCAATTTGATAGTGAGTACATGTGGTACTTATTTTTCCATTCTTGGGATACTTCACTTAGTAGAATGGGTTCCAGCTTCATCCAAGACAATACAAGAGGTGCTATATCACCATTGTTTCTTAGAGCTGAATAGTACTCCATGGTATACATATACCACATTTTATTAATCCATTCATGTATTGATGGACACTTGGGTTGTTTCCACATCTTTGCAATCGTGAATTGTGCTGCTATGAACATTCGAGTGCAGGTGTCTTTTTTATAGAGTGACTTTTGTTCTTTTGGGTAGATGGCCAGTAACAGCATTGCTGGATGAAATGGTAGTTCTACTTGTATCTCTTTAAGGTATCTCTATATTGCTTTTCACAGAGGTTGCACTAGTTTGCAGTCCCACCTGCAGTATATGAGTGTTCCTATCTCTCCGCATCCATGCCAACATTTAATGTTTTGGGACTTTTTAATAAAGGCCAGTCTCACTGGAGATAAGTGATATCTCATTGTGGTTTTGATTTGCATTTCCCTGATGATTAGAGATGTTGAACATTTTTTCATATGTTTCTTGACCATTATTCTGACTTCTTTTGAAAAGTTTTTGCTCATGTTCTTTGCCCACTTTTTGATAGGGTTGTTTGATTTTTTTCTTGCTGATTTTCCTGAGTTCAAAATAGATTCTGGTTATCAGCCCTTTATCAGATGTGTAGCATGTGAAAATTTTCTTCCATTCTGTAGGTTGTCTGTTTGCTCTCATGACAGTTTCTTTGGCTGTACAGAAGCTTTTAAATTTGATCAGGTCCCATTTATTTAGTTTGGTTGTTGCTGTGATTGCCTTTGGGTTCTTCTTCATAAATTCTTTACCTAGGCCAATGTCTATAAGAGTTTTTCCAACATTTTCTTCTAGAATTCTAATCGTTTCACATCTTAGGTTTAAGTCTGTTACCCACCGTGAGTAGATTTTTGTGAGAGGTGAAAGGTGTGGATCCTGTTTCAGTCTTCTGCATGTGGCTATCCAGTTGTCCCAGCACCATTTATTGAATAAGGTTTCTTTTCCCCAGTGTATGTTTTTGTCTGCTTTGTCAAAGATTAGATGGCTATATGAGGATGTTTTTATATCTGGGTTCTCAGTTCTGTTCCACTGGTCAATGTCCCTGTTCCTGTGCCAGTACTAGGCTGTTTTCATTACAATAGCCTTGTAGTATACTTCGAAGGCTGGTAGATTGATTCTTCCATTGTGCTTTATTGCCTTGGATTGCCTTTGCTATATGGGGTCTTCTCTGGTTCCATACGAAGCGTAAAATTATTTTCTCTATATCCTAGAAAAATGATGTTGGTAATTTAATAGGGATTGCACTGAATCTGTAGATCACTTTGGGTAGTATAGACATTTTAAAATTTTTATTCTGCCTACCGACAAGCATGGTATGGTATTCCACCTGTTTACGTCCTCTGCTATTTCCTTCCTCAGTGTTTCATAGTTCTCCCTCTAGAGGTCTTTTACCTCCTTGTTTAAATATATTCCTAGGTACTTCATTTTCTTTGTTTCTATTGTGAAGGGTATTGAGTCTTTGATTTGATTCTCGGTTTACTGTTATTGGTGTATATGAATGCCTCTGATTTGCGTGTATTGATTTTGTATCCTCAGACTTTACTGAATTCATTTATCAATTCCAGGAGTCTCTTGGTTGAATCCTTGGGGTTTTCTAGATATAATATCATATCGTCAGCAAAGAGTGAGAGTTTGATCTCTTATGCCTCCATTTGGATGCCCTTAATTCTGCTCTCTTGTCTGATTGCTCTGGCAAGGACTTCCAGCACTATGTTGAATAGAAGTGGAGATAGTGGGCACCCTTGTCTGGTTCCAGTTCTAAGTGGGAATGCTTTCAATATTTCCCCATTCAGTATGATGTTGGCTGTGGGTTTGTCATATATGGCTTGTATGAGTTTTAGGTAAGCCCCATCTATGCCTATTTTGTTAAGCATTCTTATCATAAAAGGGTATGGAATTTTGTCAAATGCTTTTTCTGCATCTATTGAGAGGATCATATGGTCTTTGTTTTTGCTTCTATTTGTGTGTGAATTACATTTATAGATTTGCATTGTTGAACCATCCCTGCATCTCTGGGATGAAGCCCGCTTGGTCGTGATGGATTATTTTCTTGATAAGC
This sequence comes from Indri indri, assembly GCA_004363605.1. Lineage (NCBI taxonomy): Eukaryota > Metazoa > Chordata > Mammalia > Primates > Indriidae > Indri > Indri indri. The sequence goes on along the minus strand of RJWJ010009011.1, from coordinate 3,270 downwards.
ACCTGGATTTGGTTTGCTAGGATTTTGTTGAGAATTTTTGCATCTATATTCATAAGGGATACTGGTCTGTAGTTTTCCTTTTTGTTGTGTCCTTTCCTAGTTTTAATATCAGGGTTATGTTGGGTTCATAAAATGTGTTGGAAAGGAATCCATCCGACTCGATGTTGTGGAATAATTTCTGCAGGATAGGCACCAGTTCTTTTTTGTAGGTGTGGTAAAATTCGGGTGTGAAACCTTCTGGTCTGGGACTTTTCTTGTTTGGAATGTTTTTTATTGCTTTTCAATTCAGTCCTTGATATTGGTCTGTTCAGGAATTCTATTTCTTCCTGGTTGAGCCTAGGGAGGCTGCATGTTTCTGAAAATTTGTCCATTTCCTCCACATTTTCCAGTTTGTGCGCATAAAGGTTTTTATAGTGTTCATAGATTATATCTTGTATCTCCATGGCATCAGTTGTAATTTCTCCTTTTTTGTTCCTGATGGAACTTATTAGAGATTTTTCTTTTCTGCTTTTTGTTAGTCTAGCCAAAGGCATGTCTTTTGTTTAGTTTTTCAAAGAACCAACTTTTTGTTTTATTAATCTTCTGTATATTTTTCTTGTTGTGAATTTCATTCAGTTCTGATTTGATCTTATTAATTTCCCTTCTTCTGCTGGGTTTTGGGTCGGTCTGTTCTTCTTTTTCCAGCTCTTTGAGTCGATTCATTAGGTTGTCTATTTGTGATCTTTCTGTCTTTTGGATATGGCCATTTATGGAAATAAACTTTCCTCTCAGGACTGCTTTAGCCGTGTCCCACAGATTTTGGTAACTTGTGTCTCCATTGTCATTTAGTTCAAAGAATCTTTTGATTTCCATCTTGATTTCCTCATTTATGAAGAAATCGTTCAGCAGAAGGTTGTTTAGTTTCCATGACTTCGTGTAGAAATGAGTGTTTCTGTTAGGGTTGATTTCTACTTTTATTCCACTGTAGTCTGAGAAGACACATTGTATAATTTCTATTTTTTTAAATTTTTTGAGACATGATTTGTGTCCTAGGATATGGTCAATCTTAGAGAATGTCCCATGAGCTGATGAGAAGAACGTATATTCAGTGGTTTTTGGGTAGAATGTCCTGTAAATGTCAGTCAGGCCCATTTATTCTAGAGTTCTGTTTAAGTCCATTATTTCTTTGTTAATTTTCTGTTTGGAGGATCTGTCCTGTGCTGTCAGCAGGGTGTTGAAGTCTCCGGCTATTATGGCATTGCTGTTTATCCATTTGTTTAGATCAAGTAGAGTTTGCTTTATGGATCTGGGTGCACCAAAGTTGGGTGCGTACATATTTAGAATTGTTATGTCTTCTTGTTGAAGTGTACCCTTTACCATTATGTAGTGACCCTCTTTGTCTTTCATTACTTTTTTGATTTAAAAACTAAGTTATCTGAAATCAGAACTGCCACACCAGCCTTCTTTTGGCTTCCATTTGCTTGAAATATTGATTTCCACCCCTTTACCTTTACTCTAAATGCGTCCTTGCAGGTTAGATGTGTTTCCTGAAGACAGCTGATACTTGGCTGGATTTATTTATCCATTTGGCCAGTCTATGTCTCTTGAGTGGGGAGTTCAAGCCATTCACATTTATTGAGAGAACTGATAGTTGGGGCAAATCTCTGTTTATCCTATTGGGTTTAAATTTGCTGTTTTGTTTTCTCCCTTGAGCCATTGTGATATCTGGCCTTTGATCTTTAGCTTTTTTTTTTTTTTATTCCAGGGTATTGTGAGGGTACAAACACTACAGTTACACTTTATGCCTTTGCCTCACCCAAGTGCGGTTTTAAGGCATGCCCTTCCCGCCCCACCCCCTTAGTACTCCCCGTGTCCTTTAATTGTTGATTTGCCCCCCCATCCCCCTCATCCCTAGAGAGTATTTCCTGCCATGTGATCAACCTAGTGTTGATCAGTTAGAACCAGTTTGATGGTGATTACAAGTGGAGCCCGTTCTTCTGCTCTTGTGGGGCTTCACTTTGGATAATGGGCTTAATTTTAATCCAGGAAAGTGTAAGAGGTGCTAGATCAATGTCGTTTCTTATGATTGAGTAATACTCCATTCTAAATATATACCAAATTTTATTAATCCACTCATGGATTGATGGGCACTTGGGTTGTTTCCACATCCTTGCGATTGTGAATTGTGCTGCCATAAACATTCAGGTGCAGATGTCTTTATCATAGAATGTTTTGTGCTCTTTTGGGTAGATGCCTAATAGTGCTATTGCTGGATCCAATGGTATTTCTATTTTTAGCTCTCTGAGGCATCTCCAGATTCTTTTCCACAGAGGTTGCACTAATTTGCAGTCCCACCAGCAGTGTAAGAGTGTTCCTAACTCTCCACATCCTCGCCAGCATTTGTTGTTTTGGGATTTTTTGATAGAGGCCAATCTCATCGGGGTTAGATGATATCTCATTGTGGTTATGATTTGCATTTCTCTAATGATTACAGATGTTGAGCATTTTTTTTTATATGTTTGCTGGCCATTATTCTGTCTTCTTTTGAAAAGTTTCTGTTCATTTCCTTTGCCCATTTGTTGATGGGGTTGTTCGATTTTTTATTATTGCTTTTTTTGAGTTCTAGATAGATTCTGGTTATCAGCCCTTTGTCAGATGTGTAGAGTGCAAATATTTTTTCCCATTCTGTGGGGTGTCTATTCACTCTAGTGATAGTTTCCTTGGCAGTGCAGAAGCTTTTTAATTTGACTAGATCCCACTTATTTATTTTTGTTGCTGCGGCGATTGCTTTGGGGTTCTTCAAGAATTCCTTGCCTAAGCTGATGTCTGAAAGGGTCTTCCCAACATCTTCATTAAAAATTCTTAAGGTTTCATGCCTTAGGTTTAAGTCTGTTATCCCTCTCGAATTGATTTTTGTGAGAGGTGAGAGGTGGGGGTCCAGTTTCAATCTTCTACATGTGGCTATCCAGTTTTCCCAGCACAATTTATTGAAAAGAGATTGTTTTCCCCAGTGTATGCTTTTGTCAGCTTTGTCAAAGATTAGATTACCATATGCAGATGGTTTCATCTCTGGATTCTCAGTCCTGTTCCACAGGTCAATGTCCCTGTTCTTGTTCCAATACCAAGCTGTTTTAGTTACTATAGCCTGGTAGTACAGCTTGAAGTCTGGTAGACTAATACCTCCCAGTTTATTCTTTTTACTTAAGATTGCTTTGGCTATACGAGGTCTTTTCTGGTTCCATACAAAGCGTAGAGTTATTTTTTCCAGATCGGAGAAGAATGATAATGGGA
>RJWJ010009010.1:0-51416 GCA_004363605.1 Indri indri | reverse complement strand
TTCAAAGCAATTTAATCATAAAATATTTTACTTTTATACTCAGAAAATAATTTAATTCTTTTATTGTGGGCTTTATTCATTATTTTTTATTTGTGGTCAAAATAGTTGCAGGTATGCTTATTTTTTTATTTGCTAATATTCAAATTAATAGTCTTTCTATAATTCACAATTTGACAGTTTGTGCCAGGTTTATTTCTAAGGATATATCTAACCAAAGCAGCTTTCGTATGGTTTAATTAACCATTTTACCACCAATCATTTTAAAGAAAATAAAATGTACAACATAGCTACCTTAGAATACTAGAGTGTATATTGAATATAATAATTGAATGTATAGTCAAAATAGATCATTTCTTGAAGCTTCTAAACCACTCTGAAAAAATTGTCAAATGGGCAGTTAATTCATGTAATCTTTTAAAAGTAATTAAACACACAACAATAAAGTATACTTAGCTAATTACTTTTAATTAAAATACTAGAATATTTAAAATTTCATACTGACTATGTTATAGCTTCAGGTATTTGAAAAACTGACTATAGAATGGTTTTCAGACAGAATCCAACCAAGTTTACTTCATTTACCTTTTCCTACACTAATTTATCCAAGCCTTCACTGTGGTGTATAAAGAGAAACTGTCTCTTCAAATGCTTCAAATAATTCTTGTCCATGGGGCTCTTTAAGTAGCCTACATATGAATGTAACTAAGTAAAACTTCATGAAGCAGCATTAGAAAAGTACGTAGATAAATATTGCTAAGTACTAATTGACTCCTAAGGGAGTGTTCGATGTTCACTGCCACATTCAGAATGTATTTGTTCTACCCAAAAAAGAAGCTGGAAGAAAGAAAACCATTTATACACACACACGCACACACACACACACACAAACACACATATATAGTACATCACTGTTTTACATATTTTTATATATAACAAATCACTGTTCCAATTAACTGCTTTAAAATTAAATTTCTCTTTTTAGAAGAATATGTGCAAAATGAAGTTGATTAGCCTACTACTTCCATCACTGAGTAGTCATGGAAGTGATAATTCATCACAAGAATTTTAAAAGAAATACATATGATCATAGAAGACATAGTTAATAAAAAATATTTTGTATTTGTTTTCCTATTGAATGTAAATATCTGCACTTTTTAGATTTTACGTTTACCCTAAAATGATGAGCTCATAGAGAAGATGAAATGCGTTTTATTCAATACTGTATCTTCCACAAAGCCCAGTAGAATGCTTTGATAATAGTAGAAACTCAACAAAATATTTGAGTAAAGGAACTGCTAACTATAAGGAAAAAGTAATGATATTACAGTTTTGCAGTTATTAAATGTTTACACTTTAATTTCCCATGTAAATCATGTTTTCTTGTAGCGTTTTTGCCCTGCCCTGTCTTCCTCTCCTTATTGTCCAAAAGATAGTCATATCCTTGACCTCTTTAGTGATAAAATATATATAATATCCAAATTTTTTTTGAGAAAAATAGAATTCTTTCTTTTTTTTAATTATTACTTTTGCCACTCTTCTTAGTAGAATAATAAAGCCTAAAGACTTGGTCTTTCATACATTTGTTATGTGTGGGAGTTCCATATTAGGTGTGAAGAAAAAGGGGGTAAAGCTATCTCTTCTAGTTCTGGTGAATTTTAAGTAGAAAAAGTAGAAGAAAATTAAACATGTTAGATGCCAAACTTCCTGTTGCTTCTATTTAGGTAGAAAAGGCTTGCAAGGTAAGAGACACTTTAGAGCCATCAGATATAAATGGGAGGGAGTGAAAATATCATGTTTATAAATGTAGTTTCATAGGGTCTCTGGGAAGAGGCTGTGGGACTTTAACATAAACTCCTATGTTCAATAAGAAACTATTTTTGTCATTTAATACCTGTGTTTGATATCTATCAGCCTTGGGTGAAAGCATGGTTGGCCTATAGCCAGGTAGTGAGTTTGTTGCTCCCCTGGTTTGAGTTCAGTGTATGGGAGAAGCAAAAGTTCTATTCATAGATAACTGCAAGGAGACATGCAAATGCTGAGAGTCCCTGCATCTGTTGAAAAGATCTGGGGTCAGAATGAAGAGCACTGTATGGATAAGGACTTCAAGATGTGAGGTGATGTGCTACAATCGCAGAGCAACAGTAAGCAGAAGTTCTACAACCCGGAGACCTACAAGGGAAAAATCACAATTATTGGACATATTTCTAAATGCTTAGTTGTCTATTTATCACCCGAGACCAAGATGAGCAAGAACGTACTCTTCGCTTCTGAGGACTCTGTGTTCCCTATGTCACCACAAGATTACATAAGTCACATTCATCTTTCATACGTGCATGCAACATCTTGCCAAAGGCAATAAGAATGAAGAGGGAACAAGACAGCCAAGAAAACACTTTTCAAGATAACTAGTGGTGATCTGTACTAAATTTACTGCTTTTCCCCTCTTGCTATCCTGATCATGGGAGCTGTAAGGGAGATTAGATCGATTATAAAGAATTCACATGTTCTTTCCACATGTGAGTATCATTTGAGTAAGCTGTTTAACCTCACTTCGGTAAGTAATCAACTAATTAGTTGATTATTGATTGACTATTATAAGACACAAGTTTACTAATATAATAATGCAAGCATATCCAAAGTGTTTTGGAGATTAAAATCTTAGATATTTAGAAAATTATATTAGCAAATTATTGTTCTTACCAAAGTAATGGCATATACATACCAATGGATCTCATGGAGACAAACAAAAACTCTTAACAACACAATTAGGACTAATAATAAGGGACATAAAAGTACATTTGAATTTTATAATAAGATAGATTGATTAGAGGAACAGAGAAAGAGAATCACCTTGAGTCAATTGGGTCAAAGGTCTCACTAAAAGCTTAAAATTGTTCAGGGCAATGGAAGTTTTCAAAGTTCATATATGTGCTTTAACTAATTTACCTCTGTTTAGTACAAATTAATGGAGATTTCTCCTATTTACATTTATAATTGAAACACAAAAAGTGCTATAGTTGTGAACTACTGGAGATATACAAATTTAACCTCTAAGTTTAATCTGATATATATGTGATTTAATAGTAACTCTTATTTTCATAGGTATCCTTGCCTAACAAAAATCCAACATTTTAGCAAATACATGCTTTTTAAATTATTATTTTATAGTTTAATAGTTGTATCTAACATGTAAAAACATTTACTTTGCAATATATTTTCATTTAATTAGGAGTAAAAACTGATTTCCAGACAAGAAATACTAGATAAGCTCAATTTTCTCTTTTTAATATCCTGTTTAAAATCATAAAAGATATGTTGGATTTTGTATTTCTAACAAGCCCTTTGAAAAGTATATGCAGATAATTTTTTTAATTTAAGGTGCCAATATCCTTCGTTAGATTTATGTCTGTGATGAAAAATAGCTGATATGTTTAATCCCAGCATTACTAAAATCACAAAATGCTGAATATCAAGATTCTTGTTTTTTGTCAGATTACTCTTGTAAATTATAAATGCACATTAAAAAAATAGTAAATGATTTCACTTCATAGTCTTATTGACTAATGTCTTAACTTTCTAATTAAGCCAGATGTAGCAATTGGGAAGGATTGTAAAGAAGATAAATTACATGATGATGTTATCATCCAGTTCACTAAACACATATTAGTACATATTCAGGTTCAAATACTGAAGAAAATTAAAAGGTACTTTTGTTGAGTAACAAATACTAAACTATCACTAATATACCTTTTAAGCATTTGCATTAAGTTTTATTTAAATATAATTTCATGGAAATATATTTTTTTAATTCAGCATATTATGGGGGTACAAGTGTTTAGGTTATGTATATTGCCCTTGCCGCCTCTACCCCGAGTCAGAGCTTCAAGCGTGTCCATCCCCCAGAAGGTGCTCATTGCACTTATTATGTATGTATATACCCGTCCCCTCTTCCCCCCTCCCATCTTCCTCACACCCGATGAATGTTATTCCTATATGTGCACTTAGGTGTTGATCAGTTAAAACCAATTTGACGGTGAGCGTATGTGGTGCTTGTTTTTCCATCCTGGGATACTTCGCTTAGTAGAATGGGTTCCAGCTCTAGCCCATCAATACATGAGTGGATTAATAAAATGTGGTATATGTATACCATGGAGTACTATTCAGCTACAAGAAATATTTTTTATAGTGTATTTTTGGCCTTAGAGTTAAAAAGGTAGAACTTAACACAAATGTTTATTCATCCTAAGTCCCAGATCAACCCCTAAAACAATAGTACACAAAAACAAATTATATATTTCCAAAGGCAGAAAGAAGAATGAGAGAATAGACTAGAATATTTAAATATTAATACAAATATTTACCAGGCTGAAAGATGATGAAAGAGTGAAGATGAAGAAAGTCACAATGGAAAATATGCGTAGAGCAGGGTCATACAGGAAGAAAGCTTAATCCTCCAAAACCCTGGAAAGGCTCAAAACTCAACAGGTCTGGTGAAAAGTTAGGTTGAAGATTTTCTATGATCACTAAATAGTTAAAATATCCAACGTATTTTCAAAATATTTTATCCTGATTATCATGTAGGTCTTGGCTCTTGGCTGGGGTATGGTTTGAATAGTTAAATAGCCTGCATAATCAAAATTGAAATTCTTCTCTTTTTTTTTTTTCTTTTGGTGGGGTTTTAAAGTATTTTAAAAGGCTAGTTCTTTCCATATTAATGAAATAATTACAGATGGCAAATTATATCAGTAGTAAATTTCACTGAAGAAGCCCAGCATGCCATTTAAAATAAATCAACTCCTAGATTGCTTATTTCTGGAGTACGAGAAAATTAATTGCTAGGAATGTTTCTATTTTAACCCGTTTGCAAACTATATAAAACTTAAAATGAGTAGAACTGACAGTTCCCTTAAAAACCAAGATAATTTTCTAGAAATTAGCTTTCTCATGCTAAAATCCTGAATACCTGAAAGTTGCAGATATATAATGCCTTAGTGCTCGAAATAGTTAAAACATAGTGTCACTTGATCTATTCTTAAAGTAATAATATGATTTTTATAACTATGGAATAAGTAAATTGAATCTAATGGAAATAAAATGTCACCAAAATTTATTGTTGTTAGTATTTTTCTTGGTTTATTTTTTATTTGAATATTTTTGTTTTGTTATTTTCTATCATCTAATATTAAATGACTTTAGTAAATATTTCAGTAGGCATATCCCATGGAAAATCATATTTTCCTTACACATTAGTCATTCTATGAGATTTAGATTAATTTTCACCCTCTTCATATAAAAAAAAAATCTCAAAATATCCAGCCAATCTCTGCTGGATATATGATATACAGTGGTAAATGAAGTAAGTAAAATTTTCTAAGTTCAAATATCTCTGGAAAGTAAAATATGCTATTCCACAGCAATCACTTTACTCTTAATCCCAATTCTGTCTGCATTTATTCAAAATTTATTTAGAATTTAACATCTCTGCTATTCCATTGCTAGAGAGTCACCAGTATTATGCCCTTCACCTAGGACAATTATGCATTATTTTTCTTTTATTCTGTTGTGTCAAGATCAAATTGCTAGGTAAACATAATCAGATATTGTGTGTTAAGTTTTCCCATTTATCTCCCTCATTCTATGTTATGCTAATAGGATTGTTTCCACATCTTCAAAGAGATATCAACAACAGAGTTATGTGTTATGCCCAAAATTTCAGGAAAATGAGAGATGAAATTTATATATCACTCACTTTTCCAAACTTTTGAGAAAATCCCATTTGGAAGGTACTGTAGTGGCTACAAGAAGGAATTTGCAGTTACATATGAACGAGTGTTATGTTACTAACTTTAACTATAATTTAAATCAATCTAAGTCCATGTTACAAGTTAAATTAAAGGTGGTTCAATAAAATACTCTCCAAGTTCGTACCTCCAACTTCACTCTCTTTCTTATATTTTAAAAAAGAAAGTGTTATATTGAAATAATGGGACTAATGTATTTATATTAATAAATTATTATGATTTTCAACCTGTTATTTCTGATTATTACCTCATATTATTGGAAAGTATACAATTAATTTATGATAAAATTTTTAAAAAAGTTTTTGTATGAAACAACTATGAAGAAGACAATTTCAGTTTCCAATAAGTGAAATGAGACACTTGGGTTAAATGAACAAGTTCTATGAATTTCATTTTTCTTTTTTGTACTAAAATTATAAGAGCACAAAAAAAACAGTGAATCTCAGAATAAAAATAAATTAGCAATTGTTACACAAAATGTGATCCCATACCAATTAGAAGCATAAGCCTAGTTTGAAAAGTCATATGAATTTGAATGAATAATGAGCAGTAGTTACGGACAAACCAACGTTTCCTTGCTGATGTTGCAGCCACAAAATGCTTTCCATGTGTTTCTAAACCAATTAAACTATTTTTTTGTCTTGGTGTAGTTTAATTTTTTTTTTTTATTATCTTTATCCATTTCTATTTTTCCTGTTTCCGTTGCATTTTGGGAAAATATTGATTCTCTTTTTCCAACTTAGCGTATCCATATAGACTATATTTTTATAGGAATATTTTTAGCATACACTCTAAAATCTACAGATTAAAAGTTGGAAAAATATTTTGATCATCTAAGTATATAACAACACTGTGTGAGGCCTTATAAATAATACTAATCGCAAACTTGTTTCTATTACACTGCCTAAAAATGAGATAGTATAATTCATACTATATAATACTTTTTTTCATACTATTAATAAAATGCTATATAAAAATGTTTTCACTGGACAAATAACTTAAGCTCAAGACAAAAAAGGGGAAAAAACTCAGTAAAAATATCTTCACGTATATACACATACATAAATTGATGATTGTAACAATCAGATTCCTGGCAGAAAAAAAAGCACAACTAAAATGATATAAGACAGTTTTATAAGGGACCGTTTTTAGAAGTACAGGCAGGACTAAGTGGGCCAACAAGGGATGGTGAAATACTCATGAATAGTAATAGCAAAAAGCCATTAGTACAGCCAGGTCTGAAGAACTGAAGAAGCTTGAATGCAAGAGGTTACCCCAATCTGAAAGGAATTGTTGCTTTGTGACACCTGGCTGTAGATGGAGGAATATTGTTACTAAAAGTGCAGGGTCATGATAGGGGAATGAATACATGGGAAATAAATGTCCCGTACTTTCTCCTTCTCATCCTCCATTCTCAATGCCTCCCATTGGCTCAATCCAATTAGAACCTACAAAGCGGTGTCCGTGTGACTCAGTCTACAGCATTCAGTGTACTAGAGCTTTGGACATTGATCTAAATGGCCAAGGGTAGAATGAAGACCTGGGTAAATAGAGATTATTTAACACAGTATTGGTTTTTAAAATTCACATGAGGAGACTGGTTTCTTTTGAAAGAGATTAAATAGACTCAGACCTCCTATCAATAACTATTGTAGTATCATATATCTTGGATAATTGAAAATGAACGACAATTTCAGAAATATTGCTTAACATGTCCTTCAAGAAAGTAAACCTGTTAAACAAAGTTAATTTTTATAAGAGATTATTTTGTATCAAAATGTTCTGACAGAATCAGGATCGTCCATGTTCTTCACAGCTATAAGGGGCAGGCTGAATGTGACAAGGTGAAATGTAACAGATATAATTTCTGTTGGCTAGATTGGAAAACCTACTAGTTCAAAGCACAGTATGAGGCTTAGCAGGAGTAAAGGTAAAACATTCTGAGGAATTTCTGCCTGTGGTCAGTCAGCAACTCAGGAATCTACACAAGTTGTGGCTGTTTGATATGGAAATCAAATCTGGAGTTAGAAGTGATGCCTTAGGATACAGTGTACCTGCTTATTTGGGGTTAATAATGAAATACTGAGCATCCACTGTCAGGATAATTTAGCTATTGGTAGTGTTACATGATGCCTTCCTCCAAATGTTAGTTCTGTGAGTCTTAAACAATATAATGAAATAAACTTTAAAATTATAAATCACCTTATTCCAGAAGGATCTAGTAAAAAGTACCATAAATCAGTCACTATACTAGAAAAGAAAAATATGAAGGTAAATATCTGTAGCCAATGCCTGTGTGTAAAAGTACAAAATTAAGGACTAACACCTGCTAAGAGTCTACTTTGTATGAGAAATGTCTTTAGCACTTTTTGCATTTTACATAATTGTTATAGCTACTCTACTAAGTAGATATTCTAGCATCCCCATATCACAGATGAAACTGGCACAGAGAAGCAAGTATCTTGATCAAGGTCACAGAGCTGATGGTAAGACCAGAATCTGAACCCAGCAATCTACCTTCAGAATTCATATTTTAACCATTCTGTTATACTCAGTCTGTCCAGAAAGTATCCAGCCATGTACTATGAAAAATAGAGACATTTATTGAAGAAGATACAAAATACAAGAAACATTGTACACAGGACAATGATGACTCAGTTCCCTTCAAAGTAGGCACTTTGGGACTTCACAGAGTTCTCCCAGCATCTCTTCAACTGTTCGAAACATTTTGCAAAATCCTGTGTTGGAATCACCATCAGCTGCATCCTAGTATTTTCCTGAATCTCATCAATGGTCTGAAATCTCTTCCCTTTCAAAGGTAATTTTAGTTTTGGGCACGGGGCACCAAATCTGGGCTGTAGGGGGACTGAGTCACCTGAGTGATGTGATGTTTCACCAAAAATCTCTGCATGAGATGTGACGCGTGAGCAAGCACATTCTTGTCATGAAGCTGCCTATCACCAGTTGCCTGCCCGTAGCTGTGGCTGTTTTCATCGCATTGCAACTCTCAACTAAAAAAGAGCATTGAGGTGGTACTCCTTATAAATTGTTTGGCCTGGAAGAGTGTACTCATGATGGACAACACCTTCCCAATCAAAAAACATAGTTAACATTGTCTTGATCTTGCTGTGACTTTGCCGTGCCTTCTTTGGGTGCGGGGAACCAGGTGTCTTTCATTGGGTTGACCTTTTTTCCCGGATCACAGCCATGGACCCACGATTCATCTCCCGTTGTGACCTTCTTGAGTAAATATGATTCATTGGTAGCAGTTTGAAGCAAGTCATTAGCAAATCCTGCTTGATGTGACTTCTGTTCTGGTAGCAGAAGCCATGGGATGTATTTTGCCACCACACATTTCGTGCCAAGAGCTTGCATCAAAATCTACAACACAGAAGTTTTTGGAATCCCCAGATCAGCTTCTAGTTCTCGCAGTCAGTCACTGATCTTTGTTGCAGTCTGTACATGTTCAACATTCTCAAGTGTTCTGCTTGTTGCAGGCCTTCCAGAACGTGGATCACTTTCAACAGATTCTCAATCATCTTTGGAGCATTTGTGCCACACTTCTATTTGCACTGAACTCATTGCATGGTCCCTGAAAGCCTTCTGAATCATCCGAATAGTTTCTGCAGGGGACTGTTCAAGCTTAATGCAATATTTGATGCAGATTGTTTGCTCCACTTGCTCAGTCACTTTGAATGTGATGGCCCCAGAATACATATGCTCCCTCAATGGCGTCTGGCACCCCATTGACTAGTACAGTGAGGTCATCACTGTTCCTGCATACACATCACAGTCCATTTTCCTTGGCCACCAGGTTACATCGATGTCACACAAACTATTCTTGTATTATTAACAATGGCTGGATACTTTCTGGACAGACTTTCTTCATCAGAGGCATTTATATGCTGAAATAGAATAATAAAAATAAGATTTTCTGTGTGTGTGGAACCATTCTTCCCAGAAAAGTAGAATTCTAATATGCTTTTGAAACATGAGTTAGATTCCCCCTATTTTCATCCTGACTCTTCTACAATTCCTTTCCTTACTATGTCAATGAGACTCAGTCCTCCAACTGCTTTTATTTTTTTGTTCTAATTTAGTCAGACCATGGACCATGAATTAGAAATCAACAATCTTAAGTTTATGTTTTCAGTCCAGAGTTAGTTAGCTGCTGACTTCCTATTTAAGAGGCTCAAAACTCCACATTTTGTTGTCTCAAAAGTTTTGCATTTTTAATATCTCTGAAACTAAAATATTGCAAAAACTCCTTTCAAAATCAGTGCTGCTCACAAATAATTGTTCCTTTGTCTTTGTACTAGGAGAGTCAAAGTAAGATGTATGGCATCATGATTTTTACTTTTGCTTGACAATGCAAAACTCTCCAAGTTTGTAGCAGACCTATTAATTTCCGTTGGGTGTATCTCCATTATCTGTCATGCATGTGCCAAACCAACACACTCAGAGTACCTATTTTTTGTTTATTAGGGCACTTAAGCAAGACATAATTTATAAAGTAGATCCTGTGATGTTTTGGAAAGACAGTCAATATCTCTCTTAACTTAAAAGATAAATGGTAATATAAATTTAAGTCACAGAACAAAGGAATAAAGTGACTTGTGTTAATGTATACAAACATACATACATACGTTAATTGGTCATTGTAGCAATTACATCTTGTGTTCTCTGTTTATTGGTATATAGGAAACCCATTTGTGAAATCAGTTGCATACCAAGAGCCAGAAACTGCATTAATTTACCTCAGTAAAGAGATAAGCAAAAATCTGCTAACGCAGAACTGTTACAAGGTTTTAGATCATGACTTCAGTTGAGAATTGATGGACTTTAGATTGCCATTTTCTTTCCTTTAGCTGTCCATACTATCACCTTCTAATGTTTTCCATGTTCCTGAGCTATATGTGCTACACAGAGATGGTTGCCACAGGTTCCGTAAGACATATTTAATGAGAAATTTATTTCAGGTAACATTTATAAAATGCTTGAAAACTGCATAGAAAGGGCTGCCAGATTTTCAATTCCAAATTACCCTAATTTCAGTGTTCCCCTCTTGCCCCAGTACCGATTATCCTGCTATAATCCTAAGCTAGTCACAATTCTTGCTTGCTTGTGATTATAACTTATTTTAGTTAGCTTAATGATAAATGAAGTTTATTGAAAAGAATTCAATTGATCCAAACATGGAAAAATTTTCTGAAAATCAAGCTCAGTAAAAATTAAATGAAAATCAAGAAAGGCACAGAACTTCCATGATTAGCCACCTGAGAACACTGCTGCTATCAGACTGGACACTCACTACCTTGTCCACTGTTATCACTGTGTCTGGACAGGTGCCACTATTCTGCTGGATCCCATTTCACTTGGACACTTGGTACTAGGTAGGTCATTAGAATCTCCACTGTGTTGATTCTGCTATCAAAAATCTCTAAATGTCATCATGCTTTTGCTTCATTTACTCATGAGTCAGTCTTCAGCGGTGGGGGAGAGAGAGAAGGCACGACTGTTGAACTTAGATAACATGCTGCCAAAGGGAAGGGATTATTTAGCCTTCTTCAGCTTCCACAGCAGATGGCTCAGTTGGCTTCCACCTATCTTGAGTCTTCCTGCAAATCAAAAGGGTGGCCAAAAAAGGAAACATTTCCAATGAACTTATTAAACAAAATGTGAAAAATACATGGGGTAAAAAATAGAAGTTGAAAAATAGAATTTGCAATAGCTCAAATCTTTAGATTGAGGCAATTTCATCATTTTGTTTTTCTTTATGAATCTCTTTTCATTAGTTTTAATGTGACAGTCATTCAAGTTCATTTTTTTAATGGCATGTGGTGCATCTATTTTAAAAATTTTAAATGAAAGTTATACTTTTCTTGAAATTTAGTAAATACTAATATATATTTTATTTAATAAATGGTATTAACAATAACCAAATAGAAGAAAACCTAGATCCATGTTTATACAATCTAATGAGGCCTTTCTGCAACCAACAGTACACATATAACAAGGGACAAAGTAAAAATGAACTAATGGTGATAGATGATATAAATAGAGTCTTAACTATATGACTGGTACAAGCAGAGTGTCACATGCTTTATCCCTATGATTCTCTCTAGGATTCTGCAAAGTGTGTTGTTGCAATTTAACTAATACGAATGCATATAAACTTGCACAAGCTCACACAGTTAGAAGTCGGTAGATATAAGAGCTCATCCTAGTTTTTCCGATTCCAATAAGGCATTGCCCTGCTATGTGTATGTATGTATATATCTGATGGCAACACTGTCTAAACAATTTATTTTTCCATGGTTAGTGAGAGATCTTAGGAGACATATGAAAAACAATGTTATCACTAGTACTGTATTAATATTTGTCATTTTGGGGGGATTCAAATAATAGTGAAAATAAAACTAAGTAAAAGGGCATGTTGTCCTTAAATAAATTGAATAAGAACTTTTACTTTTAAGAAATATTATGATAGTTAAGCTCTTTTATTTTATTATTTTATGTCTAAACAGCAAAATCTAAGTTAATAAATTTTTTAGTATAAATATAAAAAAGGATTTTAGATATTGTAACTGTTGTAAGAAGATCCATAAATCTAATTGAATAAAAAAGCTTATCAACTTTGCCTTTTTCTGATTTTGCTGTATAAAATAAACTTCACCAGAAACAGAAGTAAAATAGTACACAGTATGAAAAAACTAGGTGCATATTAGGTGCTGGGAGTGTTTTTTTTTTTTCCTCCATACATGGAAAAACAGTAATTAGGGGAGAATTATCATCTAAATATTTTTATAATGGCATCATTAAAAATGTTTTGAGTGATAAGATACAAATCAAACTTGTTTCTCATAAGCATATAAATCATAATATTAGTGTAACCATCACATTAGAATGACAAAATTTTCTTCAACACAAACATAGTAATTTAAAAAATGGCCAAAATCAACCAGATGCTCAAATTCTCTAAGTTAAAACAAGATAAAAGTTTAATGACATATAAATATGCAGAAATGAATGACTAGCTGTTTATTAATTCATTGAAATATTTAAATATTTTGAGTGCTTATTTTCTATGTGACACTAATTTGGATGCTGGACATAAAGTGATAAAGTTCAGACAAAGACAACCTCTGACCTTAGAAAGCTTCCATTCTCTAGCAGAAGAAATAAAGAAACCAAGTAAGTAAAGTAAAAAAAGACACAAATGGGCTAATTTCACATTGTGAGAAATACCAGGACATAAATAAAACTGAGTATGAAGAGAAGAATGACTTAAGAGAATACATGATAAGAAGTAGCCAGTCATGAGGAGAATGAGAGTCAGTGTATTCCATGGCAGGGAAATGCAATGATAGTGACTTACAAGTGTGACCTCTCTTGTCATATTGAGCAAGGAGAGATGACAAGTATGGATGGGATGTCATGAATGAGGGTGAGTGGTCAAAGACAAGGTTATTGAAGAAGGATGGAACCATGTGCCACGTGACGTGTAGGCGGGCTATGGTAAGACAATTCAACTCATTCTAATTTCAAAAGGGAATCTTTGGTGAATTTGATGCAGGGAATTTGTAATTTTAATAAGTCACTTTGGCTTCTCTGTAAATAACTTTGTACTGGAGATGGGCAAAGAAAGCAGCATAAAGACCAAGTAGAAGACTCCTGCCGTGGTCCTTATATGAGGTAGTGGCTTAAGCAGTAGAAGGAGTGAGATGAAGTCGGCTATTGCCAGACTTTGAGAAAAGAGATGCCTGATAATTTGCACATGAGAAGGAGAAGGAAACAAGCATCTGTGACTTTGATTTTGAGCTCAGCTAAAGAGATGATGCTATTATTTTATATGAGAAATATGTAAGAAAAGGTTTTGGGATAGAATCCAGATTTTCGATTGTGAAGTTTGAAGCCTCAGAGATAGCAAAGTAGACATATTAATTAGGCATTTGGATATATAAGCCAGGGAAGAGAATGCGACAGGGGAAAACTATATATAAAATATATTTTTCTTTAAATTTAGAAGTCATTACCATAGATACCATATGTGTTATCATATATATTCAGAAAAATACATATATAATATATATCATATATTTTTCTTTTAATTTAGGAGTCATTGTCATATGTATGTTTTTAAAGCCATGCAACCAGAAGAGACAAAGATCACATTACACATTTATAAGAAGCAATGGGCTGAAAGTCTATATTATATCCCCAAATAAGCATTACAGTATACTATTTAGGACAAGATAATTAGAATTCGATGATGAGTAAACAAATATGTAATGAGTTAAAAAGCGTATATTGAAAATGGACACAATTACAATAATGTTCTCTTTTTCCTCTGCAAATCCCAAGCATTCCTTCTATTTAATATAATAAAATTGAGGGATTTTTACAAATAATCACCCTATATGTGCATGTGTATGTATACATAATCTTTATATATATTGTAATCTTTATATATGCACACACACACACACACACACACACACACACACACACACAAAGATTAAATCCCATTTAGATCGAGACTAACCTTAATAATTGCCCAGAGGAAATGTTTTGTCAATTATCACATACTGATATGCTATGATCGCGACGTGAGGTAAACTGAGGATTACTTAATCCACCCTAACTATGCATGCAGAGCCTCCCAGAAACAATGGGGTAGAACATGTATACATGTACATCATATCAGCACAGATCATTAGACTTAAAAAGCATATAGAATTCATCTAATGAAAACATCTCATTATACAGTTAAAGAAACTGACGTCCAGAGAAGATTAAGTTGCAAAGAACAACAACAAAAGTACTAGGGAACTTTCTGGCTTTCAGTTCTGTGAAGTGTGTAAGACAATCTTATTCTCTTTGGTAAGTTAAATACTAATTCTTAAAAAGTTGAAAACCTACAGCATTCAATTTAATCAAGCAAAAAATACAATTTACTTAAAACTTGAAAGACATTTGTAAAGGAATTAATTTTGTTTTTTAATGTAAAGAAAAGAGGAAGACTGTGGAGCCAGGCTGGGATTGAATACTGACTCAGGTACTAATTTTGTATGGGTGTCCTTGGTTGTATCGCTTAATATTTCTGAGCTTGAGTGTCTGTGAAAAGCGGAGATCCAAATTCCTCTGACAATTTTTGGTGTCATAAGACATAGTGTAGATATACAGCAGGTATTTACTAAGAATGATTTGCATCATGGACAATGATTATAGCAAATACAAGTACTTCCTGTGAGCTGGCATCATTCTTAGCCCTTTACTTGTGTTAAATCATTTAATCTTCACATGGACCACTTGAAGGGGACATGGTTATTGTCCATATTTTACAGATGCATAAACTAAAGGCAGAAATGTAGAGTAACTTGCCAAACGTCACCTGGCTATGATGAAGTAGAACTGGTATATAAACCCAAGCAGTCTCCAAGATCTGCTCGTAATCACTCTGTGATACTAATTGAGGAGGTGAGTGCATTTAAATGGGTCTGTTTAAGCAACAAGACAGCATCATTCATGGTAAAAGTAATCACAGCATCAACAAAAATAAATAAATGGGACCTGATCAAATTAAAAAGCTTCTGCACAAAAAGAAACTATCACTAGAGGAAATAGACAACCTACAGAATGGGAGAAAATATTTGCATACTATACATCTGATAAAGGGCTGATAACTAGGATCTATATAGAACTCGGGAAAATCAGCAAGAAAAAATAGAACAACCCTATTCAAAAGTGGGCAAAGTATGTGAACAGAAAGTTTTCAAAAAAAGATATACTAATGACCAAGAAACGTGTGAAAAAATGCTCAACATCTCTAATCATCAGGGAAATGAAAACCAAAATCACAATGAGATATCACTTAACTCTAGTGAAATGGCTTTTATTGAAAAGTCCCAAAACGACAAATCTTGGTATGGATGTGGAGAGATAGGAGTACTCATACACTGCTGGTGGCACTGAAAACTAGCACAGCCTCTGTGGAAAGGAATATAGAGGATAGCTCAAAGAAGTAAAAGTAGAACTACCATTTGACCCAGCAATCCCACTAGTAGGCATCTACCCTAAGGAAAAAAATACATTATATAAAAAAGACATCTGCACTAGAATGTTTATAGCAGCACAATTCACAATTGCAAAGATGTGGAAACAACCCAAGTGCCCATCAATATGTGAGTGGATTAATAAAATATGGTGTATGTATACCATGGAGTACTACTAGCCACAAAAAAACAATGGTGAACTAACACCTTTGTGTTATCCTGAATGGAACAAGTATCACAAGAATGGAAAAACAAGCACCATACATACTCATCATCAAATTGGTACTAATTGATCAATACTTATGTGCACATATGGAAGTAACATTTATGAGGTGTTTGGCATGTAGGAGGGAGGAGGAAGAGATGGGTATGTTCACACCTAATGGGAGTGGTGCACACTGGGGGATGGGCCCACATGTAGCTGTGACTCGGGTGGGAAAAGGGAATATATGTAACCTAAATATTTTTACTTTAATATTCTGAAATTTAAAAAAAATACTGTTTGTGATGTTTACCACGTAACATCTATATAGAAAAAATAAAAGTTATATAAAAATGTCCAGCTAAATTAATGGTGATAAGCGTTTATATTCATTTTGTTAAATACAAGGCAACTTAGATTCAAGGGGGCCATTTGTATGCATCCTACAAAATGGGAGAATATTACCTATAATCTTAATATCGACTGGTTTTACTTTATCAAGTTTAAATAAAAATAATTATTTCACATTAATTGAGAAGTAGGTAGTCAGGCTGCCATATTTTGGGTGTTAGTTATAAGAAAAGAGACTGAATGTCAGGTCATTAGCCAGGATTGAGGGGATAAGAGCTCAGGGATGTGAGCTGGGAAGTAGTGAGAGGAGTGAGTCTCCACCGCAGCACAGATCAGGAGCAGGTGATTTGAACAATCAGTGTGAGGAAACGGCAAGGTACAGCACAGAAGATAAGTATAGAAGAAGTCAAGATTGCACAAGTGAGAGTCAAAGGATATAAAATCCAAACCTAGATGCAGTCTGCTAGGTGGATTTTTAATGTTCTAACAAGTTTATATCACACTGCCCCCCCTACATTCTGCACAATCTTTAGTGTGACAGATTCTATCTCCAAGGTACTTTTAAGCTGCTTGGTTACTCATGTACATTGTATAGTCCTTGTAGCTCAGAGAGTGAAAGGACTTCCATAAAACATTGCCAGATCTTTGTTCCTCCGTTTGTAATGGTGAAACTGGGATTGGAAGACTTTTACTAAGACTTTTATCAACTTGTATTTGTAATGATAAACTATTTTGCCAAAAACCTTAATTGTGAGAATCTGCTATGAACTATTTGCATATCTCTGAAATTCATATGTTGAAATGTAGCCCTTAATGTGATGATATTAGAAGTTGGGGGCCTGGTAAGTGATTATGTCAGGAGAGTGGAGCCCCCATGAATGGGATTCATACCCATATGAAGAGGAAGAAATGACCAGACATCTCCCTTTCCACCACGTGAGGACATGAGGGAAAGTGCTGTCTGTGAATCAGGAAATGGGCTCTCACCAGATGCTGAATCTGTCAGCATCTAAATTTTGGACTTCCCAGTGCCTAGAACTGTGAAAAATAAATGTTTGTTGCTTATAAGCCACTAATTCATGGCATAATAGCAGCCCAACAGATTATAATGCTATCATGTTTTTCTTGGAGAGAAATATCAATTTATGCATTTTCATCAGCATGTTGACAAATACCTAATTAACGTGATATGCAAATATATATTTCTTGAACTTCAATTAATATAGTCAATGAACATTCTACAATGCCTGAGTCTCTGAATGAACACATGTCTTCTAGCAACAAGGTTTTCCATGAAGTAATAACTCTGTGGAACACATTGGCTAGATCAGAGTCTGCACCAATCCTCAATATATCAAATCATACATTTATTAAAAGTTCTCTTTCTCCCAATTATGGCAAATGGGATGTTTACTTCTACTAAAGCCTCTTCGAGTTTCTTTTCTTATACCACATCTCTGCAAAATATAAAATTCAGTTTAAGGAAATGGGAAAAGAAAAGATGTCTGTCTTATCCACGCACTGTACTAGAAAATGCAACTCTTTATATTTAGAGAGGTTAATCCACTCCAAAGTTCCTCACCCAATAGAAAATGTCTTTTATCAAAATATTTTATTTATAAATATGTGCACTCTTTTTACTTGTTTATGCAATATTTTACAGTAGACACATGATAGAAATATAAAAGCTAATTATACAAAATGAAGAATTTGATCCATTTTAAGCCACAGATAAGTATGAAAAGAAAAACAAAGATTTTAAAGGTCAAGGAAACAACCATCTGCTTTACAACCTGGCCATCTGTGAAAGATAATTCAAGGCCAGGTAAAAACTCAGAGGGCCCTAACTGTCACCCAAAAAGATGTCTTATTGTTATTCTGTATCTGAACTCACAACGTAAGGAACAGACTGTATGAGCATAAATATCATCCATTTTTATTTTTAAAGCAATTTAGATTTGCCTTGTTAATTACAGGTGGTGCCCAGTTTTTCATAATTAAATTACTGTGAAGAGGCATTAAAGTTGTAAAAAATTATATATTATGCACATTCATTATGATTAAAAATAATACTCTACTATGTCTGATGTTTTTGTTGAAACCGGACATTTAATAAGAATATATTTCACTTACATGTAGTTTTACCTTTTAATTTATTTAAAAATATATATTAGTATAAAATATTTTTTAAATGCATAGTAAGTAAAATTGAGTTATTCAGACCAGCAAGATAATAAAATATAAGTATCCCATACATTTCTTCTTCAGCACAATGTTTCAGACAAAATAAATGTATAACTCCTAAGTAGATATAAATGTGCATGTGTGACTGGTATTTTGAGTGACTAAATTTGAAATTGTATTATTTTGAAACATCATGGGCTATTCAGAGCTCTTTTATTGTTCCAGAAGAACCATAGAATTATTTTTCTAGATCTTTGAAATATGACACTGGTATTTTGATGGAGATTTCATTGAACCTGTGAATCACTTTGGATAGTATGAATATTTTAACAATGTTGATTCTACCCCTCCATGAGCATGATATATTTTTCCACTTGTATCATCTGTCATTTCTTTCCTCTGTGTTTCATAGTTCTCTTTGTAGGGATCATTTGCCTCCTTGGTTAAGTATATTCCTAGGTATTTTGGGTTTATTCATAACAATTTGGAATGGTATTGAGTATTTGATTTGACTCAATACCATAGCTTGACTGTTATGAGTGTATAGTAATGCTACCGATTTGTGTACATTGATCTTGTAACCTGAGATTTTGCTGAATTTATTTATCTATTCCAGGAGTCCTTGGTAGAATCTTTGGGGTTTTCTAGATATAAGATCATATCAACTGCAAAAAGTGATGGGTTTGACTTCCTCTTTTCTGATGTGGATACCTTTAATTTCTTCCTTTTGCCTAATTGTTCTGGCCAGTATTTCCAGCACTATGTTGAATAGAAGTGGTGACAGTGGGCATCCTTTTCTTGTTCCAGTTCTGAGTGGCAATGCTTTAACCTTTTTCTCATTAGTATGATGCTGACTGTGGGTTTGTCATATATGGCTTTTATGATTTTGAGGTATGTTCCTGCTATGACTAGTCTGTTGAAAGTTTTTATCATGAAAAGTTTCTGAATTTTGTTGAATGCTTTTTCTGCATCTATTGAGATGATCATATGATCTTTGTTTCTGCCTTTGTTTATGTGGTGAGTCACATTTATTGACTTATGTATGTTTAACCATCCATGCATTCCTGGGATGAAGCCCACTTTGTCGCAGTAGTTGATTATTATTATTATTATTATTATTATTATTTTGATGTGCTGTTAAATTCAGTTTGCCAGTATTTTACTGAAAAAAATTCATCTATATTCATAAGGGATATTGGCCTGTAGTTTCTTTTTCTGTTGTGTCCTTTCCTGG
Organism: Indri indri; assembly: GCA_004363605.1. Taxonomy (NCBI): domain Eukaryota; kingdom Metazoa; phylum Chordata; class Mammalia; order Primates; family Indriidae; genus Indri; species Indri indri. The sequence goes on along the minus strand of RJWJ010009010.1, from coordinate 31,589 downwards.
CTTTGGTATCAAGGTGATGCTGGCTTTGTAGCATGAGTTGGGGGGATTCCCTCCTTCTCAATGTTGTGGAATAATTTCTGAAGAATGGTTACCAACTCTCTTTGTAGGTCTGTGAATCCATCTTGTCTGTTTTTTTTTGTTGTTGTTTGTTTGTTTTGTTTTGTGGGAAGATTGCTTACTGCTGCTTCAATCCTGGTGCTCATTATCAGTCTGTTAAGAGTTCTATTTCTTCCTGATTGAGTATTGGGAGGTTGTGTGTTTCCAGAAATTTGTCCATTTCCTATATGTTTTCAAGTTGATGTGAATAGAGATTTTCATAGTATTCACAAAAAATACTTGTCTTTATGTGGTATCAATATTAATATCTCTTTTTATATATCTGATTGAGTTTGTTTGAATTCAAAATACACTACAAGGCTATAGAAACCAAAACAGAATGGTACTGGAACAAAAATAGAGACATAGACCGATGGAACAGAACAGACAGCCCAAATATAAAGCCATCCACATACAGCCAACTGATTTTTGACAATGCAGACAACAATGTACTCTGGAAAAAAGAACCCCTATTCAATAAATGGTGCTGGGAAAATTGGATAGACACATGTAGAAAAATGAAACAAGATCCAATCTCCCACCACTCACAAAAATTAATTCACAATGGATCAAAGACTTAAATTTTATAAATGAAACCATAAAAATTCTAGGAGAAAATGTTGAAAGAACTCTTCTAGATATTGGCATAAGCAAATAATTTATGACTAAGGGCCCAATGGCAATCACAGCAACAACAAAAATTTAAAAAAATGGGACTTGATTAAATTAAAAAGCTTCTGCACAGTCAAGGAAATAATTAATGGAGCAAATAGAAAACCTACAGAATGGGAGAAAATATTCACAAACTGTACATCTGATAAAGGACAAATAAACAGAATCTACAAGTAACTCAAGCAAATCAGCAAGAAAAAATAAAACAGCCCCATTAAAAAGTGGGCAAAAGACATGAACAGAAGCTTCTCAAAAGAAGATAGACAAATGGCCAATAAACATAAAAAAAATGCTCAATGTCACTATTCATCAGGGAAATGTAAATCAAAACCACAATGAGATATCACCTTACCCAAGTCAGAATGGTTTCTATTAGAAAGTTCAAAAACAATAGATGCTGGCCTGGATGCAGACAGAAAAGAATGCTTATGTACTCTTGGTGGGACTGTAAATTAGTAAAACCTCTATGGAAAACAGTATGGAGATTTCTCAAAGAATTAAAAGTAGACCTATCATTTGATCTAGCAATCCCACTACTGGGTATTTACCCAAAGGAAAAACAGTCATTTTATCAAAAGACACTTACACTCATATGTTTATTGCAGTATAATTCACAATTGCAAAGATGTGGAATCAACCCAAATGTCCATCAATTCATGAGTGGATTAACAAAACGTGGTATATTTATACCATGGAATACTACTCCACCATGCAGAAGGATGACTTAATGCCTTTTGCAACAATTTGGATAGAACTAGAGGATATTGTCCTAAGAGAAGTATCTAAAGAATAGAAAAACGAACAGCACATGTATTCACTATTAAATTGGAACTAACCAATGAGTACACATGTGCACAGAGGGAACTAAATCTCACATGAAATCGATCAGGGGAGAGGGGAGAGGGGATGGGCAAAACCTACCTAATTGAACACTATCTGGGTGACTGGCATACTTTTAACTCTGACTTAAGCATTACAAAAGTCATCCATGTAAACAAAAACATTTTTCCCCCATAATACTTTGAAATTAAAAGAAATAAATACCTTCAAGATTTACTGATCAAAAGTAAGGTACATTCTTCCATTGCACGTCTCTATTCTTATGTCCCTTGTTGAGTGTTTAATTAAAAAAATATTTTCCTGCACATTTCTGAAGTTTATTCCCAGCATTTCTAACTTCATCTCCTGAAAATCTGTTTTTTCTTCCAGTATTTATTAATTTTCATAGAATATTTATGACCCATTTGAGGGTGAATTGTTCTCATAAAAAATAAACTTAATGAATTATCTGTTGGTTGCTGCTAGTTCCTTTGTCAACCTTAGATTTTCAAACAATAAAATCACACAATCTGAAAGTGGCCTTCAAGAACAAGTATTAAGCACCACATCTGCATGGGATGCAGGTCTAAGCATTGAGGATGTGGAAGTAAACGAGGGATGAGGGTCTTCTTCTCATGGAGCTTGGATTTTAAAGGAATAATTTAAGGAATTAATGAATGCTTTTATGGTTAAATATGGAAAACGAGCACTTTTAAAATATTGAGATTTACAATCCAAGAATAAATTTTAAATTTTTCTTTTCTGATCTCTTCTATTGTTTTCTCAATTAAGCATAGTCAGATGTATTGATATTTGCTTCCAAACCAACTTCGTTATGTTTTTTTTTAAGAAAACTTTCCAGACCCCAATGTATAAACAAATTCAATTGTATTTCCTAATCGGTGTTTTCAAGGTGGTTTGTTTATTGTTATTATTGTTGACTTTTTTTAGCTCTAAGACTTCATCTGATATGAAGTTGACCTTTGAAGATAGGGTGCATTGTGAGGTCCAGTACATCTTTTGTTTCACATCATTTTTTCCAGTTCCATTTTTTTCAACTTCCTCTTCTTTACTGGCTGTCCTACAATCAACCTGTCAAAAATGTCATCTGTCAAAAATTGCCTGTTTCTGGCCTCTATTCTAGTTCATTGTTTACTCCTGAGTTAATGCCACAATATCAACATTAACATTGATACATAATAAGTCCTGGTATCATGAATAGCAAGTTATCCTTCTTAGCCCTTTTGGAAAATGACCTGGCTTTAGTCAATATTTTATATATTTGAGAATAGTCTTATCTAGCTCCATGTATTACTCTGTTGTGGAACCTATACACACTGCATTGACTATATTTAAATACGGGGACAATCCTCAGCTTCAAATTATTAGTTTTCCTACTAATAACATGGTATATGTCAGTCTTTAGTTATGTGTATTGTAAAATCTTTCAATAAAGTTTTCTATTTTTTTTCCTAGTGGAAGTCTCACAATCTGTTTTACAGCTTAATAAGAAAAACGAGATGAAAAAAACGTACATCTGAAACTGTAATTTTATTATGTTTTGATTATACATTGGTAATGCTGAGTTTGTGGAAAATTTCGAATGTTTATATGGCATATGGGTATTCATAAGGTGTCAACTTAAATATACTTTTTTATTTTCACTAGATTTTTTTGAAAATCATAAACAGAATCATCCATTTTCTCTGACATGTAGTAGTACTATATACCCCAGAAAATGCAAAAACACTGATCTATTAGCTAATTAGTTTATCTTTATATTTATTTCATCATTCATTTATTAAGTAGTATTAATAATTTACTAAGAAAGTACTATATATTTAACATCATTATAAACATACATAATAAACACTAGTGATAACACCTACATATTGTAACACTGGAATTTTATATGTTTTTCTTGCTCTTAAAGCATATTCTGGTTTTACTTATTATTTAATTTTTTAAAAAAAGTAACTATGGGTATTAGCCCATGTAAATTTCTAAAGGTGATGTTTCCAATGATATATTTGTCATCTCTATTCTATGAAGGAGATGTGTGTATGTAGTTTAGATACACAAATATATATATACATAAAATGAAGAACGAAGCAAAATCTTCTTAAGGATAAGATGTTAAAATAAAAATGGATTTCCAGCTAACTGTGAAATAAGGAGATATTTTGAAGAAATTTACTTTAAGAAAGAAAAAATCAGGTGCATTTGGAAATGCATGGGCATATATATATATTTTGCCTTATGAAAGCTTTATGAGTTTGATGAACAAATATATAGGCATATTGTAAATGACAATCTCAAAGCTCTTTGAACAACAACAAAAAAAAAACACAAAACAAGTATCAGCTGACAAAGCCTGTTTATGACCTAGAAATGACACTGCCACAAGTGATTAAAACCTGCAAGTAAGACCAGTTCGTGCCTGTAATTTGAAACTTGCTTGAGCATCAGATACCTTTTATGTGTGTAGAATAGCCAGGAAAGTAATTGGTTCTACTTATAGTAAAAGCAAGTTCAGCATTTTTGGTATTTTTTTCTTGCCCTAACTGATGTACATTTTATCTCTACTCAGCTGAGACAAATGAAAAAAAGGCAATAGTCTGACTCAGCATTTGTGTGCTCAGATTCATTAGTGAACCGAAGAGGGGAAGACCTAAACCCTCCCTCCCTTACTCTGTATTTAAAAATTCAAATGACATCAAACAGAAATATTTCCAAAGTATGTTAAAGTAAACAGAAGACAGTACTCTTTATTAAGCTAAATTCCTCCTGGCATTAATACAGTGTTTTATAAGAAGATACTCTATTTCTCTTAGAATTTAGTACTGTTTGGGGAAATTTTTAATCACCTAGGGAGCACTATAGAAAATACTATTCCTAGGACATACCCCCAGAGATTATGTTTTAATTGGTCTGTTATAGAGACTGGCATTGTATTTCTAAGAGCTGCTAATGCATTTCTCAGATGTAGCCAAAGATGAGAACCACTGTTCTAATATATCTCCCGCTGCTCTAACTTAATTTTGGAAGTCATTAATTTCTTTCTGACACTAGGGTATTAGAGTCAGCTGTAGATTATCTAAACCCACATACCTAATCTCTGATAATGAATAAGTAAACGAGCATTTGTCTTTGGATTTTGAATTTGAGATTTATATTCAAACAGAGACATGCTAAGGAGCACTGGTGTAAAAACAATCATAGGATCGATCTGACTTCCATTCCTGATTTAGCCCTACTGTCAGCCATTCAAAACACATTTGATAACAAAGAGAGAGAGGAAGCCATAGATCATCTCTAAAAATGTTATCAGGGATAAGCCCTATTTAGTATCCTTACTACCTGATGAGTGCCACTTTCTTTCTCATTCTGGGCAAAATGGAGACAGCAGGAGAAGAATCACAACTGTACCCCTGACACAGAGGGATAATTGCCCATCTTTTCCTTCTCTATATTCTTCAGTCAAAAACAGCTGGGTACAAGGAAAGTGTTTAAAAGAACCTTAAATTCTGGAAATTAGTAGAAATAGTATCCACAGCCTTTGCTGAGAAATGAATAAAAGAATACAGTATGAGAGAAGACATACCTTCACTTTTAAAATATGATAAAGGCTTAGAAAACAAAGAGAAGAACATCTTCCTTGAAACATAATGCAAATGATGTAACAGCTGGCATTTCTTGAATGCTTTCACGTTAGCGTGTGTGATAGACTTTTATTGTTTGTCTTGTCAGAACCCATCATTAATACACGAACAAAATACAGATCACGCACACATATGTATTTAAGGAGCTGTTTCATCCTTCTCTCCAGCCATGTGGTTTCATTAGGAACTGCTAGCCATAGTACTAATACTGTAACACTCTGGCGACAGGGGTAGGTCTAGGATCCAAGCCAGTGTGCTCAGAATTCTTCTCTGTGGATTAGCAGTAAACAGCAAGGTGCATGTCAGCAGGCCATTGCTTTATCCCAGACATTGCTAATTCCTAGGTATGCTCTTGCCTATTTTGCAAGTTTCTTTAACAGATATAAAATTTCCACCATTGACCTATGCAAATTCGAGCTGGGATTCTCCTATTTGCAATTCAAAGGTTCCTCAACACCAGTACTATAAATGTATCTTGCCTTTTAATACTATATTTGGAAGTATAATATAGGGTACAAGAAAAAGGATCATGACTTTGTCATTTACTAGCTGCAAGAGTTGTAGGCAAGATATTTAATGACTTCTAAGACTGGATATCCTCATGTCTAAAATAGTGGTTATGTAACAACTTTCCTCATGGTGTTATTGTGAATGGTATATGGAATACACAAAGTCTGGCACATAAAAATATGTAAAAATATTAGTAATTTTATTATTCACAGATCTTTTAGTTCAGTAATGTATTTTTGATTTCACATATAAGGAAACAAGCTTAGAGAGATTAAAATAACTTGCCCAATGTTGTAACAATATATAAGTGGTTAGGAAATGAAAATTTGCTTCGATAATACATGCCCAAAGTCTGTATTTTGTATAAATTTGAAGTAAAGCATAAATGCAAATACATGACATAAAAACATATACGGTAACAAAACATATGTCCAGTTGTTCACACAAATAATTATGCACTAACAGTTCCTAAATGCAGATTGAATATAGCCATGTAATCTCTGCCCATGTAAAGAAATAGAACACTTCTAGAATCCCAGAAGTAGCCCTTTCATAGACCCTATAAAAAATTCACCCTTGGGGTGACTGCCATGACCAAGACTTGCCTGTTTTTGAACTTTATATATATGAAATCATGCAGTATTTATTGAGCTGCATCAGGATCATTTATAAGATGTCCTGATGCTGTATGTAGGATTAGTTTGTTGATTTAAATTGCCATTTAATGTTACTTCGTATGGATATTCCAAGTGTATTCATCCATTCTACTTGTGATACATATTTTTTGCCCATTTGGAGGATACTACGAACAGTACTTTTATGAGTATCCCTACATATATCTCTTGGTGTGTGTTTGTATGCATTGCTATTTTATGTATATCTGGAGTGGAATTCCCGAGACATAGGATATTCATATATTCATTGTGGAGGAGGTTTTGGACTATTTACTTTTCCCACCAATATCTGTAACTTACAATTGTTCCATCTCCTCATCACCACTCAATATTGTCAGTCCTCCTCAACCTACCCCTCCATCTGCCCTCTCACACCCAACATGTGAATGTGCTCTGGTGACTGTAGAGTGATACACGACGTTATGGTTTTTTGTTGTTCTGTTTTTGCTTAAGTCTTATATGTTCATTTACATTTTAGCTATCCTGGTTTTGTGAAGTGCCATTTCAAGTCTCTTGATCATTTATTTTTATATTTTTAATCTTTTTCAAATTGATTTGAAGGCATTCTACATATATTCTTAACAGGATCTAGATACTAGTATTTTGTCAGCAATGTCTATTCCAGATGTTTTCTTCCACTCTGTGGCTGGTTTTTGGTTTGTATGTTTGTTTTGTTTTGCTTTTTCCTTATAATGGTGTCATTTCTTGAATAATCTTTAATTTTAATATAATTCCATTTTTCAACCATTCCTTTTTTGTGATCAGTTTAAAAAATCTATGCCAGTCCCATGATCCCAAAATGTTTTATTATCTTCATATTTCCACAACTTTTTTGTTTATCTTTCTTATTTTGACCCATAGTCTACTTGAATTTATTGTTGTTTGCTTGTATATGCAGTGTGGGGTCAACATTCTTTTCTTTCATGTGGACGCAAATAGCGCAGATACATTTATTGATGAGACTATCCTTTCCCACATTTGTTTAATGCTGTCTTTTTTTTTAATAAATCAAGGACTCACATTATTATCAGTCTCTTTATGGACTATTTTCAGTGATACATTAATCTTTTGTCTATCCTTATTCCAATGCACAGTCTCTTAATTACTGTTGATTTAAAATAAAATTGATATATGGCAGTGTATATCATACCACATTGCTCTTCTTTAAAGATTTACCTATGAAATTATTCTGTGGCTCATGACCAAGACTCCTCCACCAGCATGTGAAACCATGGGTGAAACTATTAAGTAGATACTGATTGGATTGACATAATTACCAGAACAAAAGACCTTCAGGATCACTAAATTCCCACCCTTAGCCACCAGCAATAGGTCATCAACCTCTGACACATTAGCTGAGGATATAGCCAGCATTTTTTTCTTTACTTATACTTTAAAATGTAGTGTTACTAAAATTAATTTTTTATGAGCCAATACATTAGAAATTTAATTTTTGAAAAGTGAAAGAAAACTTTTTTTTTTACTTACTATTATTGGCTTATAATAAAGCATGTGACTCAAGAACAGTCAAATGGAAGAGATGCATAAGGCAAGGTCTAGGGGAAAGGGTCACAGAGTTTCCATGACCTTTCAAGTCACACCACCTTCTTAGCACCTTCCTGTGTTCACCAACCTGGAAGCTCCAGAAACCTTTAATTTCATTCTTCCCTTCTCCCTTAATCTGCCAGAATATAATATCTAAAATGTAAATTCCACAAGAGTAGAGGCTTAGTCTAGTCCACTGCTCTATCTACGATAACCATGACAGAGAGGAACACAAAAGAGATGATCTATAAGTACATTTAAATGAATTAATATATAACATTTTAATATGTGTTGTATTTAGTTTATTAAGTGCGTGGGAACTTACCAAATAGAAATGCAAACAAAGGTGCTGATTTATTGTATATATGCACAAATGTTACAAATAAGCATCCCCAAAGTACATGATTCTTATAATTATGGAATATGGAGTGAGCGTGAGTGAGTGATTTCCATTCAGTATATGCCCCATGATTCATACTCTCCCGGATGCTAACTCCAGGCTTTCTAGAGTAGGTAATAAAGTATCAAAGACACAAAACTATAATTTCAATTATATCAGCAGTTGGGGAATGGGAAAAGGACTCCGATTACTGAGTAAAGAAAAAAAAACACACTCAAATTCATTGTGTTAACCTCAAACTAGGCTAGTATATCTTGGTAACTTCTGGTTTTAAAAAGTCTTACACTGTGTGTGTGCGTGTGTATGATAGGTAGAATGGCCCTCCCAAACATGTCCACACCATAATCCCCAGAACCTATGAATATATTACCATATGTGGCAAAAGGTATTTTACAGATGTAATTAAGTTTATGGACCTTAAAAAATAAAGACATTACCCTGGGTTATACAAGTGACCCCAGTCTAATCACATGGGCCCTTAAAAGCAAGGAACTTTCTTCAGTTGGAGACCAGAGTAATGAGGCTTAAAGGAAGTGACTTGCCTTTACAGATTTAGAAGATAAAGGAGGCCACAAGTCAGGGAATACAGGTGACTTCTACAAGCTGAGAAAGACTTTCATTGGACAACCAGCAATGACATGAGGACATAACTCCTACAAGAATTATGTATTTTGACTGGGGAGTTTATTCCATTTATTGTTAAAGTAATTATTGACAGAGAAGGACTAACTATTGTCATTTTATTAATTGTTTTCTGTCTTATAATTTTTTGTCCCTATTTATCTCTCTCACTGCCTTCCTTTGTGTTTCACTGATTGCTTTGTATTGATATGCTTTGATTACTTTCCATTTTTTTGTTCATGTATCTTCTATAGATATTGTCTTTGTGGTTGCCATGAGGGTTAAATGAAACATCTTATAGTTATTAATATAATAGTTTATTTTAAATGGATAATGACTTAACTTTCATTGGCTACCAAAACTCTACATTTTACTCCCACCAACAGACATACTTTATGTTACTGATGTCACAATTTAATCTTTTTAACTTACGTATCCATTAGCATATTTTTATAATTATCATTATTTGTAGCACTGTCTTTTATCTCTCCTTCATGTCTGAAGGACAATTTTGCTGGTTTAGTATGCTGGCTTGGCAGGTTTTTTTTTTCCTTTTGTAAGTTTGAATATATCATTCTACTCCCTTCTGACCTGTGAGGTTTCTGATGGAAATAATCTACTGAAAGTCTTAAAAGAGATTTCTTGTACATGATGAATCACTTTTCTCTTGCTGCTTTAAAAATTCCTTGTCTTTGACTTTTAAAAAAAAATTGTTTTAATAATGGTGCATACATAATAGTTTGCATATATTTATAGGGTACATGTGATGTTTTGATACAGGAATACAATGTTTCTTAATCAAATCAGGGTAATTTAAGTATCCATCACCTCAGGCAATGATCATCTTTTTGTGTTAGGAAATTCCAATTCCACTATTTTACTTATTTTTGTTTATAATGTGTGTCAGTGTGGATTTCTTTGAAATCCTTCTATGTAAGACCCATCAGTTTCCTGAATCTGGATTTCCATTTTCTTTCCCAGGTTTGAGGAGTTTTAAGCCTTTAGTTCTTTAAACCAGCACTGTCACTGTTCCTTTCTCTCTTTGTTCTCTTTCTGAGACCTGCATAATGAATGTATTGCTCTGCTAGATGGTGTCCCATCTCTTGAGTTTTTTCACTTTTTTAATTTTTTTCCCTTTTACCTCCTTTAAGTGAATAATTTCCAATGACCTATCTTTGAGTTTAGTAATCCTTTCTTCTGCTTGATCTAATCTGATATTGAAGCATCCTAGCAGATTTTTCAGTTCAATTGTTGAATTTTTTGGCTTCAAGATTTCCATTTGGTACTTTTTAATATTTCCTCTTTGTTAAAATTTTCACTTTGTTCATTCATTGTTCTCCTGGCTTTGTTGAACATCGATGGTAATTTTGAATTCTCTCTCAGTTAAATCATGTATTTCTGTTTTATTAATGTTGACTGATGGAGATTTATCTATTTTATGTGTGTGTGAAACACATCTTTCTGTTTTATTTTTCTTCACTCACTTCATTGCTATCTGAGTGTTATAAAAAAACAGTCACCTATCCCAATTTTCATGGACTGGCCTTGTATAAGAAAAGATCGTGCAGATCATCCCAGCCAGAGCTTCTGGGTTTTCTTAAATCCTTTATTCTAGTCCAAACTGCCAAAAATATACACTTTGGAAAGGACACACTATTCAATAACTGGTGCTGGGAAAATTAGATAGCCATATGCCAAAGAATGAAACTGGATCCCTATCTCTCACCCTATACAAAAAGTAACTCAAGATGGATTAAAGACTTAACTGTAAGACCTGACAAAATAAAAATCCTAGTAGAAAATCTAGGAAAAATTCTTCTGAGCATTGGCCTAGGTAAAGAATTTATGACTAAGACCCAAAAAGCAAATGTAATAAACACAAAATTAGAGAAACAGGACTTAATTAAAATAAAAAGCTTCTGCACAGCAAAATAAATAATCAAAAGAGTAAATAGACAAGATACAGAATGGGAGGAAATATTCACAAACTATACATGTGACAAAGGTCTAATATATAACATGTACTAGAAACTCAACTCATCAAGAAAAAACAATCACATTAAAAAGTGGGCAGATGAGATGAACAGTCATTTTTCAAAAGAAAATATACAAGTGGCTAACAAACACATGATAAAATGCTCAACATCACTAATCATCAGGAAAATGAAAATTTTTTCCACAGTGAGATGCCATCTTACTACATTTGGAATGGCCATTTTAAAAATGTCAAAAAACAACAGATGTTGGCAGAGATGTGATGAAAAGGGAAGACTTATATACTGTGAGAATGTAAATTAGTACAACCTCTATGGAAATCAGTATGGAGTTTTCTCAAAATATTAAAAGTAGATCTACCATTTGATTCTGCAATCCCACTACTAGGTATCTACCTAGAGGAAAAGAAAACATTATATCAAAAAGACACATCCCCTCATATGTTTATCATAGCATAATTCACAGTCACAAGAATATGGAATCAACCTAAGTGCCCATCAACTGATGAGTGGCAAAGAAAATGGGAGATACATATATATATATATATCCTTTATATATAGCCTATATATATTCTTATATATATCCTATATATATATTCTCTTTCTCTCTATATATATACCATGAAGTACTATTCATCAATAAGAAAGAATGAAATAATGTCTTTTGCAGCAATGTGGATGGAACTAGAGGCCATCTTTTTAAGTGATATAACTCGGAGATAGAAAAATAAATGTCACATGTTCTCATTTATAAGCAGGAGATAATCTATCACTACATAAAGACACACAGAGTGGTATAATGGACACTGGAGATTCAAAGGGAGGAGGGTGAGAGGTGGTAAGGCATGAAAAATTACCTATAGGGTATAATGTACACTACTCAGGTGATGGGTACACCAAAAGCCCAGACTCCACTGTTATGCAATGTACACATATAACAGAATTCAACTTGCACTCCCTAAGTCTATTTAAAAAAATATGTAAAAAGCTGTGCTTGTAGCACTGACTTTTGAACACTGTAGATTCTGAAACTAAAATTGACAGGCTAAATAAGGAACATCAGCTTTAAATTTCTAAAATATGTCATTTACTGTAGTGAACAAAGTAACCTCAAAACACTTTAGATAGAAATCTTTAATATAGTAAAATTGTTTAAATATGTCATTTATCCATTAGGCTGTCAGACAACACTCCCACACACAGTAAAATACTTGCTTTTTGACAGTTGGAATTGTGTGGGAAGAGCTCTGCACTGCAAAGGCTAAAATATTAATAAATTCCCTAAATATACATTTCACAGAGGGCATTTTCAGTTAGGGAAAATGTATGGGATTAATGTAAATAAACTCTGTTTTAGGAAAAATTATTAGGAAAAAAATAATAGCACAGTCTTAGGTAATTGTTAATAAAAGAAAAAATTTAAGTTAGAACTAGATAATACGATTATAGTAAAAATTAATACAGTTGAATAAATCCATAGTGTAAAATTCAAATAAAAAAGATGGATATGATTTAATTAGTTTCCTGACAGATGGATTATTGATTTAAATGCAAACACAATTTATTCTGGTATACAGAAACACACATTTTAGTGATAATAAAACACGAATTGCTTTTCCTATGAACCATGTAATTCATTCTTGGCACAATTTAAAAGATAGCCATGATTTTAAAAAATGGTTCATTATTAGATAAGTAATTATGCAAAAAAAGTTGACCATTTTAAATTATAGCCTCTTGGACTCAACATACGACTTATAACTAAGAGAAGTACCATCAGCCCCACCTACATCACCAGAAACTGTCAGTTATTTAGATTTATAGTGATAAGTACTTTCCTGTAAAGAGTTCGTAACTCCCGTCACAATTTCACAAGGAAAATTCTGCCACCCTTTAACAGATTGAGGAACTGAGACTCAAATGTTTAACCTTCCCAAGATCACAGAGTTTTGTTTTTATTTTAATAAAAAAAGATGGCAATAGAGTTTAAAACAGATGCATCTCCTTTAATGACCTATTTTTTTTACACTTAAATTATACATTTTTTACCTGTTTAATACATTGTATAGGTAGGATAGGCTTGGAACTAAAAATTTATTTTAAGCCTAGCTTTGAAGTAATTTGATTATAGCCTTAAATATTTTGCTTACTTCATCTAGACTTCAGTTTTCTTACCTATGAAATAAACATATTATAAATTTCTCTCATTTAAATTTACTCTGCAATTATTTCTGAGTTCAACATTTGGCAAACTTTCTGTTCTATCAATCATTGTGTGAAAGATTGTCATGTGCTAAAAGATGATAAAAATCTCAGAGTTCGAGTCATCAACTAAAATAGTTATGGAAAAATATATGACATAAGATATTCATTATACATAAATATATATGCAGATGCAGATGCACACATATGTAATACACGATATGTAGTATTGTATGGATAATTTATATGAGATAAAATCAGGTTGTTAAATAGATTGGGACTGGTGGGGAATATGGTGTATTGAGATGGCTTCTCTGAGGTTATATTTGGACAGACTATAATGAAGTTAGGTGATGCCCTGCAAAAGAGCTGAGAAATGTCATCAAAGGCATAGGAACAACAAAGGGATTAAAAAGCCTAAAAGAATGACCTCCTTATATTTTAGGATCAACAAGAAAACCTGTTTGGCCATACTGGAATTATCATCCTGAAGGGTAACAACTTTTGTTCTACTCTACTGAAATCACGCAAGTTTGTGCCAATATTTTATTTCAATCTGAAATTGAAAAAACCTCCCACAGGTCTTCTTGTTCCCAGCAATATTCAACTTCAGTCAATTATCTATGGATTAGCAATAGGGGTATGTTCGATAGTCAAGTCCATTCCAGAATCTTCCAGTGTATTATAATCGTATTCAAAACAAAATACAATTTTCTTACTGTGGTGTAAATTCCTCTTTATGTCCACCTGTTATAGGAATTGCAGATAGGCAGGTAATGAGGTATAAGAAAAAGCATAATCGGGGGAGATGCTCAGATTTTGACCTGAACAGGTAAATGATGATGCCATTTATTGAGATGTGGAAGATGAAGAGAAAGAATTTACAGTAGAGAAGTAGGTATATAAGATTATATGTTGGACCTATTATATAGAAATAACTGATTATAATTCAAATGGGCAAGAGTAGTGGTGAAGATAAAAGCAGTAAATAAAGTGAGCAAATATTTTATGAAAGGGAAGAATTCCTTGAAAACCTAGTACATTGGTGCTGAAGTAAAAGATAGTGTATGTGTGTGTGTATAGCTTAACATATTGTCTTAAAGAGAGTGTGATTTTTTTCAAAGATAAAAATGCTAAGGAAGTAGCAATGTGTTGTAAGAATTTATCTATGCCATATTTAGGTAACGAGGAATGACAACAGACACATTCACACACACACACGCGCGCGTGCACACACACTCATCTAAGACCTTAAAAAACAGAAGAGTTGTTGGGAAATAACTAGGTTTTAATAAAAGCAAAACTTAAAATGGTTTCTACAAAATAAGTGGAGACCATTATTAGAATTTTACTTAGAAAAAACTTTAAGTTCCATAAGCCAGTGGAACATTTATAAGGTGTCAGTGGGGTGGGGTATGCTAGATTGGGTAAAACTAAGATATGTAAAAGTCTTATAGAGAAGAGAGTCTTGGACGTCTGGTAAATGGTAAAAATGACCTTATGGGCTAGCTGCTCAGGGACACGCTGCAGAGTGTAGACTCCTTAAAGTTTGTGTGTGGGTGGGAGGAAGAGGGATGGATAAGTGGGGGTTCTGAGAGAAGCATACAAAGACTTAAATGCATGCCTAAAAAAACTGTTTCCTTCATTTGTTCCTATTTCCCTTTCATGGTATAAAATGCAATTATCCTTACTTCAATTACCTTTTAATAACCAACAATATATGAGCTTTTAAGACAAATTAACTAGAGAATGTTGAAAATGGAAATTAACATTGAATCCAACAAGGTATTAGATTTATAAATAGAATAAATACATCTTTCAGTGTGAATGGAACATTATATTTTTGTGCTTCTCTCTTTTATGTATTTTCTGTTACCATAGAAACTTCCTCCATGGAGTCACATATCTATTTTAATCTTGTCAAGCCTTTCCCAAGGTAAAATGATCAACATTTTTAAAAAGGATTTAAGGGAAAAAATTTACGGAGTTAAAAAAGAACATCTAATTAAAAAGATATTCTATCTGTAGTCATGTTTGCATATTATCCTATGTATCTGCTACATGGAAGCAAACTGAGCACTCAACATTTCCATGTGTTCAATGGATAGATTTACGCTCTTTCTCCTTTTCTATAAATCATTTGCAACATATTAAACAAGTTAGTTTAATATGCTGGTTAATGATTCTCTGTGTGGCAACACAGTCTATAAAACAAGCATGTATCTTGAATTCATATAACATCTACATAAATGCCAGGTCTGTTTACTGCCCATATTAGATATTAATCCCAGTAAGCCTCAGTGTCTGCATCTATAAAATGAGAGTGATTGCAATACTTATTTCTTAATTATGTGTGAGTGTGTGTGTGTGTGTGTGGTTTTATGAAATGAAATGATATATTCAAAGCACATCACACAGCACCTTAGAAAACTCTCACCAGGTTATGATCTATCACAGTTTAGCAATGAGGATGAATCCTGGTAGAACTAAAGTCCCTTCTCTTTCACTTGCCGACTATCTTCCCCTATATTTAATATAGTTCTGTCTCAATTTTCTCACCATTAAAATGAGTGTAGCAGTAACACCTGCACTATAGGCTTGGTGTGGGAATTAAAAACACGAAGTACTTAAAACTTTGTGATCAATAATAACATCTCAGAAATATTTCTACTACTGTATGTATGACCCTTACAATATTTAAAAAAATCACTGAAGAAAAAGAAAGAAAGAGAGAGAGAGAGAGAAAGAAAAGGAGGGAGGATAAATTTTTAATCTAACATAAGGAGGAAAAATACATACTTGTATATTTTATCTGTTTTTCAAAATATGATGAACTAAAAATGCCAGGTTAAGAATATAGAATAAGAGGAAGTGGAGACAAGATGTCTGACCAGAAACATCATCTGCCAAATAGCCTCAGAAAGAAAAAAGTTTACATGAAATAGAAAACAAACAAACAAATATAGATCAAGTGCGATTCCAAGGGTAAAATGCCAGAACCTACCAGAGATATCATGGGAAGAAGTTGCAGAGCAGAGCAGGAAGGAGCAAGATATTGGCTAAGACCAGCCCCTGATAGGCTTGGAGTCTGGCAAAAGTGTAGGTGGGGGGTTAGCTTCTCCCTCCTTCGTGTCTCTGTCAGTCAGCAGGCTCCCCAACTTCTGGAGAGCCTTTCTACCCTCAGGAGCCCAAAAGCTGCTGCCATCAGTGAACTGGGAGCTTCTTGAGGACGAAACACAAGGCTACCAGCCACCTTGGGGTTGCTTCCCTTCCGGAGCTGAGATTACAGGCACCGTATTGCTTCTCCACACACTGTGTGCCTTTGTCCTCCCCAGGGATCTTCAGCCTGCAGAAGCCACAGGGGCCGGTGTGTCCCAGGGAATCTGCATGACCCCAGAGCCTGTACGTTCTGAACAGGCTGCCTTCTAGAGAAAGGGACAGAGACAGCCATAGTGCTAGCTTTCCTCCATTCAAACTCTTTTCTTCCCTTTCCCTCCCCCCTCCCATGGCTGCTGAGAGAGACGATTGAGCCAAGGCTCTCAGGAGTGGCTGTTTCCCCTCTGATGGTGCATCCACCACACCAAGGCTTCCACAGAGAGCAGGGCTCAAACCTTTCCTCTTAAAAACCTACAGTGGACAAAAGGGTGCTTGGACTGTGAGTTCCCTGCTCCCTGGCCTTCCCTGGTGCTGCTTGCTCAGCTGCTCCAATAGAACAGGGAACACCCTGAAGCAGAGGGACATCAAACCTGCTTGAGAACCCCATGGGCAATCAGGTCCAGCATTTTTCTCTTTGGAATGGTCAGGGATCAATCTTCAGGGACATGAGGACAGACCTACAGGCCAGATCCTGTACCCCCAGGACTCTCATATTGCTTGAGGGCACAGAGGGGAGATCTGTGAACTAATCTCAGGAGGCAAGGGAGCCCATGTGGGCAGATTTGAAAAGAGAGTGCAGTATGGGTCCCAGCCACAGCACATTTATGGAGCACCCCTCCTCCAATAGGAAGGCTGTGCTCTCAGCCCAAGGCAAGATGCTGGAAAGGGAAGCTCCCAGCCCACAGTGTCATTGCAGGGGAGTTCTGCTAGTTTGAGCTCCTGCCTGCTGAAAGATGCCAGAGGGAGACCACAGAGCAGGGGAGAGGGAAGAAGAGCAAAACCTGCTCCTGACAGCCAGATTTGAATTTCAGACAGCCACTCCCCAACAAGCAGATTTTCTGGCTGGGTGGGGCCACTTCAGTCCCTCCCTTTTGGCATTCCCTAATAGTCTGGAGGTGGACCTTCCACCATGCCAAGACAGCTACCTAATAGCCTTTCTTGAAGCCTTAAGGCAGGCTCACCTGACCCAGCCCCACCCAACTTCACTCCCTCACCCACCTCCTCCATGATGGGAAATAAGGACTTATCTGGATGTTCCAGGGCCCTACCCACCACCTGGGGCATTCAAGTGCCTCTGCTGAGGGGCTAGATCCAGTCATAGGTACCAACAAACAACACTGCACCTGGTTCCTTCTGGCAAGCATCTCCAGGAAGGTCAATTTACACAGCCCTTTACATTTACTGACTCAGTCATACAGGAGGTGGTTGATTCTTAATCACAAGCACCATCTACTATCTCAGAGATTAAACTGGTCATGCCAATACAATTCACACTGTTAAGAAGACCACACAGCTGGAGAAAGAGAAAGAATTCAAAGACCTCATCCTTTTTCATAAAAAAGAGACAGGGAATCTGCCCATGCACATAGCTAACCACTGCTACAGCCTATAAATAATTAGCAACTGAGAAAATCACCAGGACATCCATCCAGAACCTAGACCATCATCAAAGCACTCACAAGCAAAGCAAAATTTCTTACCCAAGGTATGCTACAGACACACCCTTATGATTGTGGGGGTGGGAAACCCCATCTAAACAAAAGAAAATCCAAAAATAAGAAGTGACAGCTGCTCCAGATGAGAAGGAATTAGCACAAGATCTCTGCAAGTAAGAAAAATTAGAGCAAAAGGAAACCCCCAAATGGGAACACCAGCTCTCTAGCGATAGGTACCAACCAAAATGAAAATATTGAAATAATAGATAAAGGATTCCAAATATGGATTGTAAGGAAGCTCAATGAAATCCAAGAGCAAATGGAAAACAAAGAAACCAGAAAAACAATTCAATAAATGAATGAAAAATTTACTAAGGAGATAGACATTTGAAAATAATAGAACTTCAGGAAATGAAAAATTCATATACAGAAATACAAAAAACAGTGGAAAGTGTTAAGAATAGATTAGACCAGGCAGAAGAAAGAATTTCAGAACTTGAAGACAAGTTTTTCCAATTACCTCAGTAATACAAAAACAAAGAACCAAGAATCAAGAGGAATGAACAAAGCTTACAAGAAATATGGGATTATGTAAAATAGCCAAATATAAGAATCATAGGTATCCCTGAGAGTGAAGAAGAAAATGAAGGGAGAGGACGGGTGAAATCTACCTAATAGGTACAGTGAATACTCTTTGGGTGATGAGCACGCTTATAGCCCTGACTCAAGTATTACAAAACCAATCTATGTAACTAAAACATTGGTTCCCCTTTAATATTTTGAAATTAAGACAGAATGTAGCATAATGTACCAAAGTCTGAAGAGAACCCCAAAACACATGGTATTGAATCATATTCTGAATGAAGACATTAGGAGTGAGGGAAGGCCACTGATTTTTAAATCATCAAAAGACACTAAATTGAATATTCCTGGTAATGTATTAGAAGACACATTGTCACCTTAATGGTAGAATCTAAAAATTAGAGATGAACTGTCAAAGTCTGGATGAAATTCTGAAGGGACAGTTTTAAAAATTATGCCTTCTCATAGAAAATAAGTAACAAAGAAAATGAGAGGGAGAGAAAGCTACAGTCAAAAGCCTATAAACAACCACAAAATTATAGTGAATCTCCAACCAGAGATAGTAATGTGGGACATAGTGCTTTATCCATAGTTTTCAGAATTTTTCAAAAGTAATAAACTACGAATGGAGCATTGAACATATAGTACTTCTGCTACTTAATAAGGCTTCATGATGCTTGAACATTTTACTGTCTAGGCTTGGATGGAAACAAAGATAAGAATGGGAAGATTCATGTAACAACTAAAAATTCTAACCACCATGTAATTCACTGGTGCTCTATTGTAAATTAGATATGTCCATATGGGAAATGTTTTCTCTGCAGGAATGGATCTTTGATTTCCTTATCTAGGTCTTCAAAAACCATTTTAAAAATATAAAAATGCATTCAATAATAAAAGAAAAAAATATTTGCAAAATGTTAGAAATACAAAATTAAAGGACTTATGACAGGATGTTTATTGATTTTTAATTATTTTCCTTTTTAAAGATAGGGATAAAATGGGTGAAATACTCACTTTTCTCCTTTAGAAACAGTGTTTTATGTTTTTCCTTTGTTGTGCACTGCTTTTTTCCCAGCACTAGAACAGTAATGACACATAATAAAATGTTGATTCAATAAATATTTCTTGACTAAAGAAGAAAAGTGTTTTAGTCCATTTGTGTTGCTACAACAGAATACCTGAGGCTGGGTGATTTATAAAGAGAAGTTTATTTGGTTCGCAGTTCTGTGCACTGTACAAGATCATGGCACCAACATCTGTTTCTGGTGAGGGCCTCAGGCTGCATCTATTCCTGCTGGAAGGCAAAAGGATGCTTATGTGTGCAGAAATCTCATGGTGACAGAGGATTCAGAAAAAAAAAAAAAAATGGAGGAGGTATCAGGTTCTTTAACAATCAGCTCTCTGGTGAACTGTAGCAGGAACTAAGAGAGTGAGAATTCATTTAGTTCCCCTTCTCCCAGGGAGGGCATTAATCTATTCACGAGGGATTCACTCTTATGACTCGAACACCTCTCGTTAGGCCCCACCTCCAATATTGGGCAACAGATTTCAATGTGAGATTTGGAGAGGACAAACATTCAATCTATAGCAGAAAGTAAGAATTTTCAAAAAGAAAGAGAAACAGAGTGTAGGAAAGAAAGAAGGAATAAAGGAAGGGAGGAGGGCTGGAAGGAAGGAAGAAAAAAGGGAAAAAAAGAGAAAGAAAATGGACAGATTGCTCTTTTAGAATAGAACAAATTCTATTTTTCTGACCTTTCATAGAGCTGGGATTGTAATGTCTAGTGTCATGGATTTTAAATTCAACCCAGACCTAGGAAACATATTTGCCGTGCAATCCTGGACAAACTATCTAACTTTGCCACTCCTAATTGTTTCATCTCTAATGTAAGTAATATGAATGTATGAATAATAATAGCTATAGCAAAGTGATGTATTTTTGCTTTAATGAAATAAAAAAAAGGCAGGATGAGCATAGAGTCAAATCAATTAAGGGAGCTTGTAATGAAAGCTAAAATTACAATCAAATCATAGAAAAATTAAAGCAAAAAATGATGTTTTTTTTATTTTAGAAAAGAATGGAGTGATGACAGCAGGATTGTAGAGTAGGAGGATCTATCCTTCATAGCCCCCAAAAAATCAACAATTAGAGAGATATTTAAAAATAAAAATAGCTCTTGGAAAGCTTGGAAGTCCAGTTAAAGTGCAGCAACACAGTGGAGAATGAGAAAAAAGGTTAGGAAAAAAAGTGTCATTGTGCCTGCATCATCCCATCCCCCTGGTTGGTACAGCTCAGCACTATGAAGAAACTTCCAGGCCTGTGAATTCCTCTTGTAGGGAATAGGTGAACAGGGTGAGCAACCAGCTTCTAGCCTTCTGGGCACTACTCAAAAGACTTGCTTTGGTTTCACTTCACCCAGCTCACTATGGTTATCGGTACAGCTGAAATGTTTGACGATGGCTAAGAATGAAAAAGGAGGGTGAGGCTGTCAGTACCAGCCACATGGCAAATGCCACTGCAGTCCCCAGTGGTCTATTCTGCAAAGGACCCAGCAAAGTTCACAACTGAGGACCTCAGGAGCCATCCCAACTGCTGTGGACATCCTATAGAAGGGGCCATGACTCTGCCACCCCAATTGGAGGCCAACCCCCTTCCTCCCTGCAACACGCATATGCCCAGGCCTGGAGGTGCTGTCACCCATGGTCCAAACCCTGGCTCTGCAGCCACTTGGCAAGCACCCACACCTCAGAAATCAGTGCCACTGCCTCAGTGGGAACACCCACACCTTGAACACCTGCACCACCGCCACAGTGGTCACACCTGTGATCCAGATCCCAAGGCTATAGGTGCTCCACATATCCACCTGCTCCTAATGCTAGCTCCTCACCTCCTCTACATGTGCCCAGGCATCCGATAGACACTGGTACCACCATGGCTACAAGTGCATCTACATGCAGAACCCAGCAGTAAGACGGATCTCTTTCATCATGACTTCCATCTATTGGGGAAATAGAGACCAGGAGGATTCAGCAGTGTTCACCACTGAGGGACCCAACATCCCTCACACTGGCATAGACAGCCATAGTCTTGGCCACTGAGGGACGCTGTAATCTTTGCCGCACAGAAACTAGGTTACAGTGACATCCTCAGGGCTAGAATCACCTCATCTAACCTAGGCTGGAGGGAGGGGGAGATGGAGAGATATTGGTCAAGGGGTACACAGTCTTAGTTATGCAAGATAAGTTCTGGAGATCTAATGTACAACAATGTGACTATAGTCAACAGTATTGTTTTCTATAATTGAAAGTTGAAATTTGCTAAGATCTTAAGTGTTCTCATCACACACACACACACACACACACACACACACACATACACAGAAGGTAACTATGTGAGGTGATAGATGTACTAATTTGCATGCTCAAGGTGAATATTGCACAATGTATAGGTATATAAAATCGTTAAGTTCTGAGTTAAATATATACATTTTTATTGCCAATTGTGTCTCAATAAAGTTGGAAAATACAACAAAAAAAGAATATAGTGAGAAGAAAATGTTTCTTCCAAAGAATCTAGCCTGAGGGGAGCAACTGGAAATGAGCACAAATCTTTGTGCTAGGCTTGTTGACAGGTAAGCCAAATGCATAAACATGATGAGTTTCATGAGTCTAATTATCCTGTAAAAGGATGCTTACCAAACCATTAGGGAAAGACAGAGTTTTTCACAGAGTAATAAAGTCTGAGTGAAATTTTCATACAGGGACATGAAACAAGAAAATTGATAGTGTCTTCCAAAGCACCATGTCAAAATGTGGATAGAGACAACAGTCACAGGATTACTTCTCAACGTTAAGCAAAAACCATAATGTTAAACCAGTTCCTGAAATTGTTATTATAAGGAGCTAGAGTATTGTCATTATGAAATTTTCTGGTGAAAATCTATCAACTCTAATACCGTACACTTGGGCAGAGGCAGAGAGATTTTAATATTCTTCATACAGAGAATTAAACTCAGTTGTGTTTTTACATTTTAAGTTGAATGCTGCTAAAGAGCAATAGTTGTTTAATATATTTTATATCGCTCTACACAAAGCTACGTGCTGATTATTTTTTCATTGCTTTCACTGCTATTTTGTTACTTCTCTGTTTAAGACTAGATCTTGCTTTTTCAACTGTTTATGGAGAAAGCTGGGTGAAAATTCATTCCAGTGTCTGTGTCATCTCTGATTTCTCCACAGACATTAATACAACTGACAGTTTTGCCCTTTGCAAGCATCTATATTGGAATGTGAGGAGAGGAGGAAAATGGCATTCGACATTAACTAAAGACCTAAGTCATTGTGTTATTACAATTACATGTTCTCTGTTCTCACCTGGCATCTGGCCCCTGATTACTACAAGGCAGTTTTGTGGGAATTCTACTGCAATCTGTTCTTTGCATATAACAAATCCCAGAAAGTGTTTATAAGCAAGAAGAATTTTGTGTTGGTGGACTTTGTAGTTGATGACTTTGCCTTGTCATTTGATGGATGAGAGAGTGATAATACATGATTAATGAAGCAATCATGAGAACAAATCAGCTTAATACAATTTGCGAAGATATTTTTTTATAAGTTTCAGCTCTCTGGTCTGCTGTCATCATTCAAGTCAATTCCACTGAGCATATGAAATGCTATTTCTATAGTGTTTACATCTCTTAAAACACAGTATCCAACCAGCACCCTTCGTTTGTTCACCCAGAGGAAATATGATTAAAGGATTTATGGAACGTTAGAGTGTGTTTTGATTTATCACAAACTAAATGGGAGTCACGCTTGGGTAAGGCGCAGGGGAATGATGACTTTCTAAGTTTTCAGAGCTGTAGAATACTTTAAAAGGAAACAAAAGTACATACTATGTTTATTCAGAAAATAATGTATCCTTTTTCTAGTCCCCAAACAAATACATCCATATGTTCCATGAAATTCCCAATATTCAAGTTTGAATAGGAAATTAATGTGAAGTGAGATTAGACTACAATTCTTATTTTAAGTGACAAATGAAATCTAAGTGAAATATGGAACATTCAGACTGCATTAAAACAAAGACCTAAATGTTTTTCCCATTATTTGCTTCCGAAGAAATACGAATGTACACATTTCTTCTTGGTAACTTATAGGGTGCAAAATTTGAAAGAAAACAGTTTTTTTTTTCATTTATACAGACATTGGGTCTGTTAGACAACCCGTCCCCCCAAAAAAAATCTGAGGTGGAAGAAACCAAAAATCTAAAATAAAATAAATAATTACTTGCTTATTATAAGAAAAAGGACTGGCTACTGGATTGACAAATTAATTAGGTCAAATGTACTAATGATCAGATTTTTTTTTCCAACTTATGCTGAGCGCTCTTCAATTTCTTTTCTTTTTTTTTATTTTTATTTATCCTTATGCTACCTTATTTCATAGTCATAAAATGACCACAGAAATAGCAGGGCTCAAACCTTGACATGAGAATGTTCAAATGCCTCTGCCTTTCTTAACCCTGAAGAGCCAGTAAACATTTTCCAAAAATCCCCTGAAACACTTCCCCTCATGCCTCATTGGTTAGAGTTATGGAACATGCTCGTGTATCTCACCCCAACTCAATTACCAGCCAGAGAAATGGGACATTCAATGACAGAAGAGAAGGAACTAACATAATTGGATTAAACTAGCGTTTCTCAATCTCCATGCAAATCACAAACACCTGAGGAACAATTATAAAAAGTAGGGAGAACCTGCAGGCCTCCACAAAGTCTGAGTTTGTTTTGGAGTGGATTTGGGGAAATAGCATTTGTTTTAAAATCTCTTTATGTCAATCTAAGGCAAATAAGTAACTTTAACCAACTGGTCTCTCTCTGAGATGGATATTGTATCTCCTCACTTGAGGGATTCACACTACTCAAATCTTGGGTTCTCCAAAGGAAAAGAATGGAGTAATTAACTTAGCCAAAAAGCTCAGTGCTATCAGGGAGAACACAGAATGAAAAAAATGCCTCTGGGGGAAATAAACTGAGAGCCAGGACAGATAGTTTAGATGGAACAAATCAAATCAAAACAAAACAACCCAGAGATGTGTGAAGAGTTTTTCAGTGAGATAGTAGGGAGCACATGAACCTGAAAACAAACTAAGGGAGTAATCAAAAGAAGAAAGAATGAAAAAAAAAAAAAAAAAAAAAAAAAAAAAAAAAAAAAAAAAAAAAAAAAAAAAAAAAAAAAAAAAAAACCGAAGAAGAAGAAAGAATGCTGTTCAATAATCAAATAGATTCTGGCATTAGATAGCCCAGGAGCAAACTGGTAGTTGAGTCTGCATACATAAGTCTCCCAAACCTTACTCCAAAAAGACCCCACATGCATAAATGCAGGGACTAGGCTAGCTGTTCCTTCATTTATTGCTTCCTTTCTAAGCATCGGCATGTCAATATCTGAGTTCAGATCATGAATGACACCTGTCCTATCATTTTTCTCGCCATTGGAACATGGGTTTCCTCACACAACACTTCAGGGTCCCTTTATTGTCAATGAAAAAGAAGTTGATCCAGAAAATCGATTGGGGATAGTGATGGGTTACTCATACCTCCTCCTGCACTTGTGGACATTGCGGTAGAACCGAGACTTTCTGAACAGGGGCAGTGGTTGATGCCACCCCCTGTGAGGATTAAATATTGATTTATGCTCCACCAGTTCTGAAAGATTTCATATAATTTGACATAATAAAATTAAACAAAAAATAAAGGCAGAAACTAGAGAGAAGATAATTAGGGAGGAAACAATTCCTAATAAATCAGGTGGAACCTGATATTTGATAGCCCAGGAGCCCAGGAAAAAAAAGATGTACAAAATGAATGAACATGTGAATAATGAGAAATATTCACAAGAGTATATGGACAGAGGAAAGCATAGGTCTTACAAATTATCCCCAGCTTTGTGTGTGTGCAAATAAATAAAATGTTAAATTATTATTAAAACCAGTGAGGCTACTGTTAACACATTTTTATCCTTAATATCATCCATGCCTTTCGATATTTGTTTTTATGCCATTTTATCTTTTGAATAATGAGATTTCAGACATACTAAAGTCACTGTTTAAAATTTGTTCCTAATAATAAATTCTTCTTTAATACATTAAGAAACAATGTCAAAAGTTATTTTGCTAATATAAAGATCCAAAGATACTCAAGATCAACATGGGCTCAAAAATATAATTTGTAAAAAGAATACTAATTTTCCTCCTATTCCATTTCTAGTTCTTCTCTTATGTTTTCACTGTAACCTCCACATGTTATGTTTTGGTAGTAGAATATTTGTCTCATTTAAAGTGTTTAGTGTTAAATTAATGTTATTTTAATAATTATATAAAATAAACCACTTGCAAATATTTTTAAAAAATAACATTCAACTCTAAAACATATTAAATTTTAGAATAAAGATATTTAGCATGAGGTAAGCATTTAGTGCTTTAAAGTGTATTAAGTGACATTCTGTTTAAACTCTTATTCTTTTTGACATAGTGAAGAGAGAAATATTTAGTACTGATTACATGTGATTTCATAAGGAAGTTGGGAACATGTCACAAAGGGACTTTGGAGAGAATTAATCAATTGGGAAAATTGCTGCTAAGAAGACCTTCCCAATCACCCACTGGAGCATGACTTCAAGATCAAGAGATCTCACTCTTAAAATTTAACCCCACTCTGATGTGATCCTGGATCTGCTTGGAGACATCCAAGAGGACTCTAACTACGACCAGTGCCAGTGCCTCTCCACTATATATTCTCATGTGGCTTCTTGGTTTTGAACAGCAGAAGAGTCCTATGGCTGTGACTGCCATTTTGATTCTTGGCGTAAGCATTTATCACTATCCTGGGAAAACTTCTGTCTAGCACAGTGTGATGAAACAATATTGCAATTAGCCTTAAATTTCCTTCAATTTTCACAAAAGTAGAGGAGCATTCCAGACATTCAAATAAATCCCTAGACCAAGATAACATTTCTTCCTTTCCATTCCTCCTATTAGCAAATTTATACACCTACCCTATTTTTTCATAGTCTTATCCTGGATCCAACAATTATTCTTGATGAAATGACTTCTGTTTTCTATTTCAGTAGTCAAGAGAACCGACATCCTTATCTACCATTCTATTTTCCTTATACACTAAATTGTTCTATTGCTTTCTCATTCTCTTGCGTTTAATAAATACTTGTTTTATCATTGGGTGAGAAGGATATTTCCTGTTAAATGATCTCATTAACATTGGTGCTAAACTTAAAATTTAATTGACTAAATGCATATGCTGGTGCTATTCTTCCTCAGTATTCACCTTTGACTCCTTTATGTCTCACATAATTTTTTGAATAAAGGACAGTTTGAATCTATCGGGGGAAAAGTATTATCTATGACTGAATGAAATTTTAGGAATTTCATGATATATATAATTTGAGCAGCTAGGTAGATACTCTGATTCAAACTAATTTAGAGATTAATGGAATTATCAACATTATAGCTAGTTCATTTTTCCGTTTAATTAGAGTCACAAAATGGGAAAAATTTTGTAGAAACAATGTAACTGTGCATTTCAGGCTTGGGATCTCCTAGAGGTTGCAGTCAAGATGTCAAGGTGTTGGCTGTAATGAATTGGAGGTTTGATTGGGGCTGGATTGTCAGCTTCTAAACTTATACGGCTGTTTGCCAGGGGCTTCAGCCCCTCAACATGTGGCACTTTTCATATGGCTACTCAGCCCAGAGCAAGTGATGAGACAGAGAGAGAGAGAGAGAGAGAGAGAGAGAGAGAGAGAGAGAGAGAGAGAGAGGAAACACAAGATACCACACTGCCTTCTATGACCTTGCCTTGTAGTCAAACATCACTTGTCTTATAATACTAAAAATTAGTTGCTATATCTAGCCCACATGCACCAGAAATGATTGCACAAGGACTTCAATACCAAGAAACAGGGATCTTTAGGGGCCATTTTGGAGCCTAGCTACCATACCAGGGACTTCCTTCTGTTTGTCAAAATTATTGAATATTAACTCTTTATATTATCCTACTTTATCTGGTATTTTGAAACTCTTTCAAGATTAAGCCATAGATTTTCTTTGATTTTACATATAATCATTTATTTTCTAAATAATGAGAGATTTTTATCTTGCTTTAATATGTATGTTCCATTATCTTTCCCTCACTCCATTGCTTTGCTAATGGTGTTATCTAATAGTGTAGAGAAATATTAATAATGAGCAACTTTGTCTTCTTCTGGATTTTACTGGGAGTACCACTAATAGTTTATTATTAATTATATCAGTGGTTGGTTCTCTTTTTTTGGTAGATATCTGTCATCAAGATTACTCTCACTCTAGATTAATAGTTCCTTTTTATATTTAGTTTATAGTTTTAGTTGAATAGGTGTTGGATAGTTCTAACAACTATCGAGATGACAATATTGTTTTTCTCATTGGTTTAGTCATGAAGTGTTTACTGAGCAGGTATCACAGGGAAGGCACTTTTAGGTAATAGGAGAAAGTACATAAAACTGTCAAATATCTTGCATAATGGTGCAGGTAGTGTATCGCATTAAGTTTTCATGCATTTTTTTCATGATACTAATTTATTTATTACATAATCTTGTATATAAAAGTAAAAGTGTGTTAAAAATTTCACTCTTCAAATTGATTTCTTCTTCAGTATATGACCAGCTTGTGAAATCAGTTTGATATTTTCCAAAAATGTTCTATGATCTTGATCTGTTGCTATAAATTAGTCATTATTTATTTTCTGGTTAGATAGAATTCACCCAGTAAATCTTGTGGATAGATCTTTGACTGCTGTGATGGTTATCTGTCCAGACATTTGGTCAAACATAATTCTGGGTGTGTCTGTGTTTCTGGATGAGATTAGCATTTGAATTAGTAGGCCCAATAAAGAAGTAGATTGCTCTCCCTAATATGTGGACCAACTCCAACCAATTGAAGGCCTGAATAGAAGAAAAAGGCTGATCCTCCTGTAAGGGGGAATCTCTCCTGCCTGACTGCCTGCAAGATTGCAACATGGGACTTTGTTTTTTTCCTATTTTCAGACTCAAGTTGAAACATTAGATATACTTTTATTTCATGTCACCCTGAATGGGTAAGGAACAGTTCAGGGCTTTAAGATACTCAAATATAGAATCAATGTTGAAATTGTCAATTGCCTCAAAAGAGTCATAGTTATGTTAGTTGTTTTGCAAAACTGTTCCAGTTAAAGTCTACACATTATATATCTCATAAATCTCCTTAGTCTGTAAGTTTTCTTTCCAACTAGATGTCACTTGACACTGTGTTACCAGCAGAGTTGCTTTTCCTCTACAAGGTCTCATAACCTGGATTTTGCTAAATGTGTTCCTGTTGTGTATTTATCCATGTTTCTTTGTCCTCAGTATTTCTGCTAAATTGGTAATTCGATTGCTATGGTGCAAATGTTTTTGTCCCCCCAAAATTTGTATGTTGAAACTTAATTCCCAATGCCATGGTATTCAGAGGCAGGGTTTGGGGGTAGGTGATTAGGTGAATGGGATTTGTGTCCTTATAAAAGGGCACCAAGGGAAAATGTTTGCCCCTTCCACCACATGAGGTTACAGTGAGAAGGTATCCTTAAGAAGAGGGTCCTCACCGAACACTGAATCTGCCCGTGCTTTGAATTTGGACTCTCCAGTCTCCAGAACTATGAAAAATAAATTTCTGCTGTTTATAAGTTACCCACTCAAAATGTTAGAGTACGTAGTCAGACAGCTATGAACAAGGAAGGAGGAAACAGAAAAGTTAGTCAACTAGCTTGAACAGCCCTTGAACAAACATACCTGAAGAGAAGAAAAAAGCCATTAATTTCCCAGCATTGCACAGGTACAAAGTGATCTTTTTCCTATTCTATCACAATTGTAATAAGTTAACATTGTGGTTTTGACCCCCGTTGGGGGAAAAACAGGGGAACTGTGAACACTGACCGCCCAGCCTTCTTCGACTTCAGCAAATAAAAAGGGCAGCTGCTTGGCGTTCAACACAGTTATTCCTTTTAAGCCTGCCCACTCCCTTTCTTGGGAGTGTACTTCACTTCTGCACAAGCTTTTTCCAAGCCTGTCTGCTTTCACGCAATAAACTTGCCACTATCACTTGGCTGCGTGCACATCCTGAAATTCCTTTCTGAGATGTTAACAAGAACCTTTATGCAGGTGACAAAAAGTATTTTGTAAGACTAAGGCACTGATTAAAAAAATTATTTGGACCAAAGCAAGTGTAATTATTTTCTCAAGACAACATAGATATTGTGTTCAGGAGACACATAATTTCTAGCCTTCTATTTTGTGTTTTCTCATGCTAGCAGCTCAATTTATAGATATAATTATTTATTTGGGATAGCAAAGTGGTGATATTTACATTATATCCTTTCTTCTTTGTTTACTGACTAGTATGCTTTTATAAAGTCAAATGGCTCATAATCTACTATTTGTGTATCCAAGTTAAGGTACATAAAAGTGCCCAGTTTACATGACAGTATAAATTACATTACGAAAGTAAAAATTTAATTCTTTTCTTTTAATCACCAGTTTTCACAATAATGAGTTGTGTCATTAAATATGAGAATGCAGAATACTCTTAACAGTGATTTATTCATCACTACTTTCCTTATGAACTGATAAATTTAAACAAATGATATGTTTAAATTCATGGCAATTATAATCCTTACTGATATTCGAATTGTCCATCTTTGGCCAAAAAGGAGCCTTAAATTGTCCTGGATTTTTTTTTTTTTTGACATGCCTCTATAATATTTGTTAGTTTTTTTTGTCATTGGGTATTAGAAGATGCTCTAGGCTGAGCTTGTACGTTTTATACCACAAACTTGAAATTACCCATTTTAACAGGGACCCCTGGTTCCTTTTAGCAAGAAATGGTATTTCCACTTCTTTCCAAGTAGAGTTTTCATTGTTGCAGGTTTGGTCTTTCTCAAAAAAATATTTTTTCAAAATCAAATACAACGTTCATACTGACACTTCCAATGCTACTTTGAGACCTCAAGCTTTATGACCCTTTCAATCTTTATTTTTTATAAATTTTATCACACTCTGAGAGTTTGAGAATACAAGGGGAATTAGGGACAATTACCTAGAGTATTACATAATTTCTCATTTGTTTCATCCTACCTTATGCAATCACCTCAGAATAAAAATACCTAAACTGAGATCAACAGAATAACTTTTGATATTTGTTATTTTTCACAGATTTTTTTATCGTTAGAGTATATCCTGCTACAGAAGTATATTAAAATTACTTTATATTCACATAGCATGCTACTTACTTATTTAAAGTGTACAATTCAATGACTTTTAATTTAGTCTCAAATTGCTGCATCCATCAGCATAATTAATTTTAGAACACTTTCATTACTCCAAAAGAAACCCCACAGACCTCAGACATCAACCCTCCAATTCTTCCATAATCCCTCAGGTAACCATTAATCTTTCCATCTCTATAGATCTGTCTATTCTGACATGTCATATAAATAGAATCATACAATATGTGGTCCTTTGATACTGACTTCTTTTACTTGGCATAATAATTTCAAGTTATATCTTTATGACAAAATGTAGTTTTGCAACTTGGAGTAAGGAGCCCACTGAAATTAAGCTCCTACCCTCTCACACAAACTGGGAGATAGGGGCTCTGTCTTTCTTGTTGGTTATATTTTAAAGAGAGGTGATTGCGGTCCCACCAGCAGTGTAGGAATGTTCCTATCTCTCCACATCCACGGCAACATTTGTCATTTTGGGACTTTTAGATAAAAGCCATTCTCTCTGGAGTTAAGTGATATTTCACTGTGGTTTTGATATGTATTTCCTTGATGATTAGAGTTGCTGAGCAAGTTTTCATGTTTCTTGGCCATTAGTCTATTTTCTTTTGAAAAGTTTCTGTTCATGTCCTTTGTCCACTTTTTAATGGAGTTGTTTGA
>RJWJ010009009.1:0-51462 GCA_004363605.1 Indri indri | reverse complement strand
CCGCCGCGGGACCAGCGCCTCGGATGCGGGCGGAGCGCGGGGGGCCGCGGCGGCGGGAGCGCGGAGCGGGGGCCTTGGGGGGCCTCATGTGAGAGCCTGGGGACCAGCCGCCGCCGCCGTCCTCGGAGCACGGGGTGGTGTGTGGGGGAAGCCGCGCCCGATAGCAGGTAACGGCGGAGGGCCAGGGCCGCGCCCCGCTGCCATGGTGGGGCCGGGGGGGGAGGAGGGGTCCGCCGAGCGCTGGTGGGCGGGCCCGGGGGCGCGGCGCGGGGGCGCGCGGGCCGGCCCTCTGGAGCGCCAGGCGCGTCTTGGGGCGCGGCACCAGACCTTGGAGCCTGCTCGGGGGCGTTTCCCCGCAGTGCCTGCTTCAAAACATGTCAACAAGGCGTGGTGCGTGTGCCGCGCCTCTTGCCCGGCTTTATTACCCTTGGCCGGTGTTGGTGACAGGCACCGTGGGGCTCGCGCTCTGCGAGGCTCTTCCGGCGTCAGCAACGCCCGTGCTGGTAGCCTGAGCAATGAGAGGCACCAAGATGTCAAAACACACTGCGGAGGGTAGGGCGCGTTAGTTAAGTTAGGGAAAGCCAGTCCGTGGAGCCGGTGCGGGGAGGAGGGGACACCCTCGCCGCGTAGCCAAGTGGAAAACTTGGTCAACTTGTGATGAACAGCTTGACGCCCGCTTTCAGCGCGAGCAGCCTGTTGCGGGCAGCGATTAGGAAGCAGCGCAGTAAAACAGGTCTGCATCTCCAACCGAGGACGGGGTGAGAGAGATGGTCATTATTCTGCTGTTGCCAGTACTGTCCAATCGAGTGGTCCAGATCTTTTGGACACTAACTTGAAAAAAAAAGTGTTAGTTTCTGCTACCCTTGAAATATTTACAAAAATGCCACCTCAGTTTGTCTATGTGTGACCACTGGACTAATTTTCATCACCATGCTCTCCCTACCATTTAGTTCTGAGAGTTGACCTTTTTCTGTTGTTTTATTGTGTTTCAGCCAAAGAATGCATATTAATTTTGATATTAGTCAAAACAAAACATAAAGGAAATGGGATGCCAAAGCGTTTTAGAGCTAAGTACAAATGGGCTTTTAAAATTAACTCCACGCCCAGTGTACATAGAAGTGGCTGATACAATGAGGGTCACACAGCTAAGTGTTCTCTTCCTCTCTTCATCTGTCTGCTCCTTTCAGTTTATGGAAATGTTTAGTTAGCTCACTAACTCCCTGTGCTGCTCAGCTAGTCTGTAGTCTTTTCCTCATTAGTTTGCTTTTTGGCACTCTGTAGTAATATCAGTCCCTCACCAGAAAGCTCTAGGGGCTTGAGTTGCATTATTTGGGGCCTGGAATTGTAGGAATTTAAACTACCAGAGCCCCGAAGAGGCCTGGTTTTCATATTCTAGAGTGTCTCCTTGACGTTTATTGCGTAGCTTGGTTCTCTGCACTCCTTTTGTTCAAATATAAGAGGTGTTTTCACTTTGATTAAAAGTAAGAAATATAAAGTACATTGATGTAGATTATTTACAGACGGGTGGGTGCTCTGAATGGTTTAACTTTTTTACAGCAGAGTTTCATGTGTAAATAGATTTAGTAAAATACTTTTGGAAGCATTGTAAATTTTTGCATGAATAAATGATACCAACTTGGAAAAATTGACATTTAAAATTTTTATTGGGTGCTCACTCACTTCTGTTTTATTTTCGTGCATTAATGAGGTTAGGACAGAGGCCATCTTTATTGGAATTTGGCCTTACATATTTTCTATTACTTAATGTACTATAATTATGACATTGCAATTATATTAGGTATGATAATTTAGAGACTTGTTCGGCTACTTATAAACTAGTAAGTGCTTAAAATATACTTTGGTGATCAAATAGTCTTTTTATATCTAAGTCGAGAGATAACTGTACCTTAGTTTTGCATACTTAAAATATTTGTCAACTTCTTCCTCCCTGAACTTGGAAAGTATTGAAATATACTTTATTTAAAGTAGGGCTATAACATACAAAAGAAAATTTCTATTGTTATGACCAGCAAGATATTAACAAAGATTATAGGAATAAGGCTACCATTTTATTTTTGTTTATATATCCATACACACTAAAGTAAAATGAATCATTCCATCTTTAAGTTGAATAGTGCTGGTTTTAGAAGACTTTTCTTCAGAAACAGGCAATCAACATTCTATAATAAGGTGTAGAAATTATGAAGACTGCCTCATTCTTTTTTGAATCTCTGTATCTCAAAATTCTGAGTAGTTTTAGGTAGTCAGAAGAGAAATTATAAGCCCTGGGTGGCAAACACTTTGTTCTTTGACCCAAATTTTATATGCCAACATTAAAGTAACCCTTCAGGATAAGTTAAAGCAGAAAAATGGGTCATAATGACAATGTTATCTTAACCTCTAGTGGGTCATTATTATTAGGAGAGTGTTTTTTATATTAAAACGTTACGCTGTAGATTATATTACCTTTTCCTTAAACACATTTAAGAAAACTCTTTTTTAGATTTAAACATAAGTTGCAGTTTTCCGTAAAACTACCCTCTTGCTGTCACATCTGTCATTCTGTTTTCTCCCATCGTGTTCCCCTGCTCGATAAAATAAACATCATTTACTTCACTTTATTCATACAGTTGGAAGTAGGAGCCATGATGAATAGGCAGTTTATTGCCCATGTGCTAAGACCTCCTGGACTGACTTTCGTGGCATGAAGTCCAATGGCCGCTGCCATTCTTTTTCTACTCTCCAGCCCACAGTCCTCTTTTATAAGTTTTGCTAGCTGCTGGATGGAGAAAGTCTGCAGACATACTTGGTTTATAGTCATGCATATGCACATCCATCATCCCACATAGGAACCAGAAATTCCTATGTGCTGATATGCCAGAAGAGAATTGGAGCCACACGCCATCCTTTTGAAAGGCTATGACCCCAAGTTTAGGTGCAAACCACTATCCTGCCAGAACTATTCTCTAGGAACAAAAGAAAAGCATTGCAGCCTCTAAATAAGAATACTAGTGAGTGTCTGCAGTTACCCCGTTTAGTTTAGGGCCTGCTATACTTCCCTTCCCACTAGCAAATCAAAGCAAGACTCTTTGTTTTTGACACAGAGTCTCGCTCTGTCTCCTGGGCTAGAGTGCAGTGGAGTCATCATAGCTCACTGCAACCTCAAACTTCTGGGCTCAAGTGGTCTTCCTGTCTCAGCCTCCCGAGTAGCTGGGTCTACAGGCACGCTCCACAATGCCAGGCTAATTTTTTTGTATTTTTAGTAGAGATGGGGTCTCGCTTTTGCTCAGGGTGGTCTTGAACTCCTGGCATCAAGTGATCTGCCTCTGCCTCCCAGAGTGCTAAGATTACAGATGTGAGCTACTGTGGCCAAAAAAAGACTTTTTTTTAAAAAAAAACAATCTGATTAGGATGTAATGCATTGACATTGAAAGAAATGTGTAAAAAAAAGAAAATCACCTGTAATCCCACCAGCCACTGTTGGTTACTATAATAATTTGGTGACTCGTACTTCCAGTGTATGTTTCTCAAACACAAGACTGCATGCTCACGCTTGCTTGCTCTCTCACACGCGCTTCATTTTAAAACAAAAATAAGATCATTTGCCTTCTGGTTGGTAACCTCTGTTTTTACTGTGTCTGGCACTTTAATGTCTTTAGTACTGGACTGCTTTCTTGTACTGGAGTTCCAACAATCATCTCTCTTTTCAAAAAGCCTTTATATACTGTTTTATTCCTCACAAGAACCCTATGTCTTATTATTCCCATTTTGCAAACTGAAGCACAGGAAGGTCAAGTAATTTGCTCAAAGTCATATAGCCAGTGAGAGGCAGAGCCAAGATTCAAACCCAAGGAGCCTGGTTCCAGAGCCCATTCTCTTTAACCATACTATTTTGCCATAAAAAGAATATCTTTCAAAGAAACAAATGGAATGAGGGTATTAAGAATACATAGAATAAACACGTAGGTGTAAGTCAGAAACACAACTTAGGGAAAATATGGCACCAGTAAGTGATGTGTTTGAAGAAGAAACCACATTCCAGACCAAACAATGCATAGTAGGGGTGGATTTACTTATTTTAAGCAGAGGTTGGAAATGTCTGGCTGTAACACATTACAGACTATTCAGTGTGGAAGATCTGTTGGCTACTTAATTCACATCCTTTCTGGAAGTTCTTGGGACCCTGGGTTGCCTTGAATTCAGAACTCAAATATAGCACATATCTTTAGAGGACTTTTAAGAAACCTTTAGAAAGTATCTCTGTAGGTTTTCTTTTGTATTCATTTTAGTTGGTTGAACACAACTTCTGAAATAGGAATTCTTGGTTTAATTTCAAAGTCGCAATAAACTTCCCCCCAAGTAGTACAGTATAAATGTAAATGTTTAAAAATACCTGCCAAAAATATGTAGCATTTGTAAAATCATAGTTGGTCTTTATCACCATTTTTAATTATAATTTGTTTTGATATTCTTCTCCTTCAATTATCCAGTTCTTCCTACATATTTGTTTGTATATATAAATACATATTCACATCCTAGTGATAGAAGTATGAATTTTGAATTTATTTCTATTTAAAAGTTAAGTAGAATGAAAAAAAAAAGATGTGTTTTTCTGAATAGGATGAAACGAGGAGGAAGAGATAGTGATCATAATTCATCAGAAGAAGGTACTGCAGAGAAATCCAAGAAACTGAGGACTACAAATGAGCATTCTCAGACTTGTGATTGGGGTAATCTCCTTCAGGATATTATTCTCCAAATATTTAAGTATTTGCCTCTTCTTGATCGGGCTCATGCTTCACAAGTTTGCCGCAACTGGAACCAGGTATTTCACATGCCTGACTTGTGGAGATGTTTTGAATTTGAACTGAATCAGCCAGCTACATCTTATTTGAAAGCTACACATCCAGAGCTGATCAAACAGATTATTAAAAGACATTCAAACCATCTACAATATGTCAGCTTCAAGGTAATATTTTAAATTCTTTTAAAAACTAAGTCAGTTCTAGTGGCTTTTGTGTCCTAAGCTAGTATATCTTCTCATGTCTTTGAAATATTTGTCTATTTAGGGAAAGTGCTTAAAAATGTAGAATTATTGCATGCCTTACAAGATGTCAGAAAATATTGTGATAATTGATGGAG
This sequence comes from Indri indri, assembly GCA_004363605.1. Taxonomy (NCBI): domain Eukaryota; kingdom Metazoa; phylum Chordata; class Mammalia; order Primates; family Indriidae; genus Indri; species Indri indri. The sequence goes on along the minus strand of RJWJ010009009.1, from coordinate 46,320 downwards.
CTAAATTACTCTGTTATATTACAATTATTAATTATTAAAAGAGCAAAAGCAGCCACTAAATAAAGCAGCCACTAAATAAACATAGCTCATTGACCAAGGCTGTAGTTACATTGAATTATTGTGAACAAATTTGAGGAAAAGAAATTTATGATAAAATAAACATTGAGGAGGTTATAATTGAGTAGAACTTAATTACTACTGTTTCTAACAGGAACTGAGTATTGTTTGTTGATGGCTTTTTGATATGAGGCCTTCAAGTAAAAAGGAGGCATAGAACCTTTACATAAAAGGTTTTATGTAGAAATAGAAAAGGGTACATGGAAGAATTTCAAAGAGAACTGTTTGTTTCTTTTCTGTGCTGGAGGGAAGGTATCGGAAATCATGCAATGATGAGATAAATGAAATGGGGTCTATCATCTGATAGGTCTTAAAGATCAGTTCCATCCAGTAGATTGGCCAGTCATCTTTATTTCTCTTTTACAGCCCTCGGACACAGTTCAGGTGTATACAACTTGTATAACCCTCATAAAACCATTTGTGCTATAAGTTTAACATTCTTATTAGGGGTTGCTTATTTTCCTGAGGAAATAATTTACAAAAAGAGTCACATCACAGAATTCTTCTGGGTTCTTTTAATAATGTTTAAGTCATCACTGACTATGGGCCAAAGAGGTTTGTAGTCAGAATTATTAGTGTAGAACAATGGTTCTCAAACTCTGGGTGCATCCGAATCACCTGGAGGACTTGTAAAGCTAAGGATTGCTGAGTCTCACCCCCAAAGTCTCTGATTCAGATGACCTGGGTTGGGCATGATAATCTGCATGTCTAACAAGTTCCTAGGTGATGTTGATGCTGCTGGTCATGGGACCACATATAAACAGCTCTGAAACTGTAATATAAATTAGTACATTCGTTTTACAACCAGCTTTTAACATTTTAGGTATAAAATAATGTACATGAATTTGAAAGTTAAAGTAATGATGTTACTTTTAACTATTCTAAGATGCTTTTTAACCCAGGGAACAACTAACTTTTTGATAGAAGGGGTTCTTGAATCGTTGAGGAGGAGTTTGGCTGTATTACCCTTCCCCCAGGAAATGTCTGCATAGAAGAATATACATCTTATTTGGTTCAGATTTTCATGCCTGACTGGTTGGAGTCGCTCATTTTACTTTGCATTCATCTTTCTATTACTAACATTAATGGTGAATCCTAGGTTGTGAATCACCGGAACATTCTGAGTAAATCTGTACCATTAGGAACTATACAGGGTGTCCCATAAGTTGCCATACATAGGGAAGATGGGAAATTGTAGCTAAATGTACCTTTATTTACAAAGTATTCATTACAAAATTTTTCCTTTGTATGGAGATTTTTGGGACACTCTGTATTTACATTATATCATTTGATCCACTACCAAATTTATAATTATTTTTCAAAGACTATAAATCGATTCATTCCATTAGTTTATACAGTTTTGGAATAAATCAATGCAAAAGCCAAGTTCTTTCAGCATTAAATATGTATTTTATTGTAATGCAGGCTGTCTTGACAATTGCCCTAATAATTTTTCAGAGAGACTCAGAAAAGGCTAAAGTTTTAGATGAGGGTGGATGATTGAAACAATAAATATTCTTTAAGTTATAATGAAATAAATTAATAACTATGTTTCTTGCTTTTATAAAATTAGGATATGTGCAGAGACGTGTAAATATGTACATGGGTAAATGGTATTTTCTTTTCCAAGGTGGACAGCAGCAAAGAATCAGCTGAAGCAGCTTGTGATATATTATCACAACTTGTGAACTGCTCTTTAAAAACACTTGGACTTATTTCAACTGCCCGACCAAGCTTTATGGACTTACCAAAGGTATCTGCTAGTTTTGCTTTATTATCTGTTACTGAGATATCCAGGGAAAGCCTACCCTGTTTTTGTATTGACAGTGAGAGTATAAGAAAAGTAGTATATATACATAATGGAAAACAGTTACTATTTAGAATGTTTAAGAGATAGTATTTTTTTTAAAGGCTTTTCTATTTTCTTTTTTTTTCTTTTCTTTTGTTGAGATAGTCTTACTCTTTCACCCAGGTTGGAATGCAGTGGCACAATCATAGCTCACTGCAGCCTTGAACTTCTGGGCTCAAGCGATCCTCCTGCCTCAGCCTCCCAAGTAGCTGATACTACAGGAGCATGCCACCATGGCCAGCTGATTTTTAAAATTATTTGTAGAGACAAAGTCTCACTGTGTTGCTCAGGCTGGTCTCAAACTGCTGGCCTCAAGCCACCCTTCTGCCTTGGCCTCCTGAGTCTGCAATTGTAGGCGTGGGCCACCCTGCCTGGCCATCTTTTCTTTCTTTTAGTCACCTGGTACTTCTTCATTGGTAAAGTTAAAGGGTAAATGAATTTACAGAGGATTCTATAGGAAATGCTAAAAGAAAGTAGGTAAGTAAAACTTGGAAACAAGCATATTAGAAAAAAGACACACAATAGATGCTCCTTTTTGGGCTTTCAGAACAGATTGGTGAAGTTAGAATCAAAAGTAGAGACTGCCAGTATTGAGAACAGGTATAGCTGACTTATAAAATCTTCTGGCAAGTGTTCTGTGAAGATTTATTCTCGAGCAAAGTTAGTACAGTTTAGATTAATTTATAGATTTTATTTCAAGACTACAATTTTTTTGGTAAAGAATTAACTTTATATTCATACATACGTTCTAACATGATCCTACACATAATTAGTCTTCTCTTCAAATAGAAAAATAAGAGTGCAGTTTTAGAAAGGCAACTGAGGATGTTAGCTAATGTTCAGTAGGTTAATATTCAGTATTACTGGAAACTAAACTACAGACACCCTTTTAACACACTGACTGCCACACTAGAAAAAAAAATTTTTTTCCTCGGGGCCACAGTGTTTCATTTGCAAGTAGTCCAGGTGATTCTGATTAAGATGGTTCAAAGACCTTGCTCTAAGAAACGATTACACAGAATAGTATCATGTTAAGCTTCATGTGGGAATGAAATGTTCTGAATTGAATTTTCAATGTACCTACCATAGTTAAAACAAATATACCTATCATACATATGGTATATATAAGATATACCACATTAAAAGGTATGTTGAACATAATTTAATTTCCTTTTTATCTTATTTCTTGGGTATTCCTGTGCGTACTAATTAGGAAATGTTGATGCAGCTAAAACTGCTTTCCTTATTAAATGGGTCTAGGATGCTTATATTGTTCTCCTTTTTTTGTTTTATTTTTATGGCTTTGTAGGAGATTGAAATAGGGTGTTGCTGTATTTTGGAAATCCTGAGAGAACCAAAGAGAACATAGAAGAAATCTGTCTGACTAGAGCTAAATTGGAGAAATGGGGAAAGATGTCAGTGATGCAGTCATGAGCATACTAGTGAAGAAATGCGATTGTACAAAATATAATTGAGTTTGATATGAAAATATTAGGCAAAAGATCTTATCATTTAAGTAGTTAGATAGTTAATCAAAATTTAAGTAGTCAACCAGTTTCTTAATCATAGTAGGGAAAAAGTAAATACGGGAATGTGACCAAGAAGGTAATGTTTCATTATACTTTCTTGACTATTAGCCTGCCTTCATCCTTTTTCACTGCTTTAGAGAATTTATAAAGCTAAGTAGAGAGTGAAGTTGGTTATATAGAGGAATGTGTTAAAGCATGTATTGGCCTTTGTTTTTTACTTCCTTGGATTCTTTACCCATTGGTTATATAGCTGCTTAACTATTAGAATCAAATTTTTTATGAGCTTCCATGTTCCCAACAAGCCTTTGATAGCTTTTGAATTGATTGTTATATTAATTTTTAATGATTGTATTTATAGCTATTACTATTTTAATCATCATAACTATCAAACAGAAAAAATGCAGTTTGTTTTCCAGAACACTAGAATAGGGTTTCCAGATGTGGTGAAATGAAGTGTCTGAGAGGTATTCTCACCTTGGGTTCCAGAATTTCTCTTTTTACTTGGCAATGGTTGCTGTGATTTAGGGCCACCTTATCCTGAGGTTTGAAATCAATTTTTCTTCCACAGGTAAAAAGGCTGTCATCAAAGATGGCAGATAGTCATCTTTTTTTAGTGTATTTCTCAACAACAGAGTGAAGGGGTGCTACCCCTGAAACAGTTATGAAATATGTCATTAGGGTTCAGATAAAGCATATTGAGTATTATATGGAAACCCTTCAATTCTCATTTCTAAAAATTGAAACAATGGTTTTTTTTTTCCTTTTTGCTTTTCAGTCTCACTTCATCTCTGCACTGACAGTTGTTTTTGTAAACTCTAAATCCCTGTCCTCGCTTAAGATAGATGATACTCCAGTAGATGATCCATCCCTCAAAGTACTAGTGGCCAACAACAGTGATACACTTAAGTTGCTGAAAATGAGCAGCTGTCCTCACGTCTCTCCAGCAGGTATTTTGTGATTTTTTGCCAGACACATTTTAGTAAAATGTATTGATGTGTTCATCAAATTAAGAAAAACTGTGATCATTAACCTTGAAGGGGGGTTAGTTAATATGACTATTTCATCTCTTTCTCACACAAATATTTTTAATGTAATACAATAGCATAGTAGTGTTAACTAGCCTAGACACTGACTTTCAGCTTATTTTCTAATCTTATTTGGCAATTTGTGTACAGCATGTGCTAGAAAATGAATAAATTAGAAAAAAAAGAGGAAGGGACAATTATGATGTCTGTCTGAAGTGCCCAGTCAGATAAAATAGAATTTTTTCTAATTGTAGTTGAGCTAACAGGGTAGATTTTTGAGTTAGAGCAGTTACATAATTGTTTTGCTTCTCACTATGTAGAGGGAGAAAAGTTCTACTTAAGTGGTTGCCTTATATTTTGCAAGATAATGCTATTCCTAAGATTGAATTTTGGAGCTGAGAGCCTGTCAAATTGGGGATAGCATGATAAAAACTCTTTATCTTCCCTTGGATAGAATTTTCTGAGCATTACTACATTATTCATTTGAGATTATTTAAATTCCAGATGGTTTGTATTGAAAAATAATTATAAACCCAAATTTTGTGATACTTTCTGCTGCTTCATTCCTGACTCCTGCCGCTATTGACATCGTTGCCAGTCCTTTAGCTGTGTTATTTGGGAACCCTGTTCTTTAAGGCTGCAGCCCCCAAACCCTGGGCCATGGCCCGGTACTGGTCTGTGGCCTGTTAGGAAATGGGCCGTGTATCACCGCCTGAGCTCTGCACCCCCGCACACACCCACAACACCCACCCGCTGCACCCACCCCCCCACCCCCCACCAGGCCATGGAAAAATTGTCTTCCATGAAACTTGTTCCTGGTGGCAAAAAGGTTGGGGACTGCTGCTTTAAGGGACAATGTTAAATTTTTGATCTCTTTAAAAACACTTCCTACCTTCTTGCCATAACTAAAACCTGGCCTTCCCCCAAGGAAATTATTCCCTCTTGGATGGAGATTGCTTGTTTATTCTCCCCAAGTCTCCCACAAGGAGGGTCTTGGTGACAGGAATAGCTAAGTCTACTGTTGTATTTTCCTAGCCGTCTCTGCCATTTACAGATTATCATTGAAGGTATTATAAAATAGAAGTTAAGAATACATTTTGGCAGTTAACTTCCTATGTGACCCTGATCCATTGTATTGGTCTGCTATGAGAGTAAGGTCTGGCTTCATAGTATACGAGGTCCTTTGTATCTTGACCTCTACCTATCTATTTAATCTTGTTTTGCTACTCACTCATGGGTAGCTTTTACTTGAGCCCTATGGAACTACAGTTTTTACCTTTGTGTGTGGTCAGTGCACTGTACCCCATGAAATACTTTCTAAATTTTTTTTGACTTCTTCATCTAACTCCATCCCAGGCTTCAGAATTCAGCTCAGGTGTTAATCTGTTTTGATCCTCCTCCTCCTTCCTGGTTTTGATCCTCCACTTGTGTATTTCCGTAGCATTCTGAACCTAGTTGATAGCATTTGCCACACACCGTGAGAGCCTTTGGGTCTTTTGTTTCTCTGTGAAACTGTGAGCTTATTATTTTCTTTATCCTGGCATGTCCCATGTTCATTTATTTTTATTAAATATACACCTCAGTTCTGATAGTATACTATAAGCTTGCTTGGTCCCACCTAATGACTTTTGGACTAGTTGTGCAGTAAGGGAAGGGAAGAAAAAGAACACTTATAATATTTTTTAATTGAAGAGTATAACCACAGAAGATTTTAATTGAAAATTTAACACATTTACATATTTTCTATATATATTTTGCGTATTTGGACAGTTTCTTTCTCTAATTTGAAATGATGGGCAATTTTCTATTCTACTTTCTTCACCAAACATTTTATCAAACTTTTTCCATTTCATATAGTTGTTACAATTGTCCATAACTGGACCTTTAGGTACCTTTGACGCTAGTGACTATTGCTTTTTGATAGCACACTCCTGATTTTCCTCCTTTCTCTCTGATTGTTCCTAACTCTGTTCCCTTTGCTGGTTTCTTTTTTCATTCTTTAAATTTTGGTGTTTCACTGTATTCTGTACTGGCTACATTTTTGTTGTACTCTGTGAATTCTGGGCAGTGTCATCATTTTCTATGGCTTCAGTTATGTTCTGTATGCTATTACCTCCTAATTTTGGTGTCTCTGGAACTCCAGAGCTATGTGTTGAACTGCCAGCAGCCCAGTGTTGTAGAATGTCTCACTAGTACTTCAGACTAAAGAACTTCCCTTCTCCCTTTCTAAATCTCTTGCTCTTCCCTCTTTATTATCTCAGTGAATGGTACCTCCATTTAGTTGTCAGGGACCTGATAGATATCCTTGATTCCTCCAACCCATTCTTTCTGCATCCATTCAGTCACTGAGGTCTGGCCACTCCACCAAAATATGCCTTGAATCTCTACCTTTCTCCATCTCTACCCTGACTACTGTAGTCCAGACCACCATAATCTTTGTGCAGTACCCTCTTAACTGATTTCCTGATTTGCAGCCTTGCTCTTCAGTAATCTGATTTCCACGTTACAACCAGAATAATCTTTCTGAAATGTAAATTTATGTTTCTCCACTTTCCTTTAAAACTTCTGATGTGCTTTAGAGAACAATCAAACTTCTTACTTACAAGGTCCAGCATGATCTGGCCCTTACCTATCTATTGGGCATCATCTTTTTTGATTCTCTTACTTGCATACTGTGTTTTGAGCTCCTTCAGTTTTTGGAATGCTTGTGTTTTCTTCCATGTCTGGGTATTCATACAGGAAATACTATTCTCTTTCCTTCTCCAGTCTCCTTTTGTCCTACTTTGATCTTCCTAATTATTTAGGTCTCACTGTGTTCTGATAATCTTCTCTGATTCCCTTGTTTAATCATTTGCTGTCTTCTATGATAAGGATGTCTTATGCCTATTGTAGTTTTATCATCCTAGCACCAGTGCTTGACATATAAGACACTCATTATCAGCTTGAACTCGTAACATTTAGTTACTTAGTATTCCACCTTATTGATAAAACAACATTTGCATTATAGTTCTTCTAAGGTTGGATGCTTAACTTGTTTCTACTTTTTTGCTGTGATTAAAAAAATGTTAACTATTTTCACTCATAGCAATTTGCTGCTATTAATTTCTTCATTAAGACAAATTCTTAAGTCAAAGGGTCCAAATCTTTTTTATACTTCTTACCATGTTTTTTTCCCCAAATGAGTTGCATACATTTATAATACCACCAATAATATACCAGTTTTGGAACAGCTTTATTTAAATATAATTCATATACCATACAATTCTCATTTTAAGTGTACAATTTATTGACTTTTAGTATATTGACAGAGTAGTGCATTCATTACCACAATCAATTTTAGAACATTTTCATTATCCCAAAAAGAAACCATGTACCCCTTAGATATTGCCCACTAAAATCCCCATGCCAACCAGTCCTAGGGGACTACTAATCTATTTTCTGTTTCTTTGGATTTGCCTATCCTGGACATTTCATATAAATGGAATCATGCCATATATGGTCTTTTGTGTCTGGCTTCTTTCACTTAGCATTTTCAAGGTTCATCCATGTTCTATCATGTGTCAGACCTTCATTTCTTTTTATCTCCAAATAATATTCCATTGTTTGCATATACGATTTATCTATTTATCAATTAATGAGTTGTTTCCACCTTTTGACCGTTATGAATAATTCTGCTGTGAATATTCATATACAAGTTTTTGTGTGGACATAAGGTTTAACTTCTCTTGGGTAAATACCTAGTAGTAGAATTGCTGGATCATATAGTAACTCCATTTACCCATTTCAGGAGCTGCACCAGACTGTTTTCCAAAGCAGCTGCACCATTTTACATTCCTACTAGCAGTGTATGAGGGTTGTAACTTTTCCATATGCTCACTAACACTTGTTATTTGTCTTTTTTATTATAGCCATCCTAGTCGTGGGTGTGAACTATAGTATCTTGTGGTTGTGATTTACATTGTTTTGATGACTAATGATATTGAATATCTTTTCATGTGCCTATTGGCTATTTGTATATATTCTTTGGAAAAATGTCTATTCAGATCCTTCGCCTATTTTTAATCAGGTTATTTGTCTTTTTTATTGAATTGTAATAGTTCACTAGTTTTATTTTACCTTTGTATTTAAACACTTCTAACTACTTATTAGTTTTCTATTGCTGCGCAACTAACAACTACAAATGTAGCAGCTTATACCAGCACCTGTTTATTAGCTCCACAGTTCTGTAGGTTAGAGTGTAGGTGTGCCTCAACTGCCTTCTCTGCTTAGGGTCTTAAAACGCTGAAGTCAAATTGTCAGGCATGCTGGGCTTTTATCTGGAGGCTCTAGAGAAGAATCCACTTTCACACTTATTCAGTTTGCTGGCTGAATTCAGTTTTTTGTGGCTGTAGGACTGACATCCCATTTCCTTATTGGCTCACAGCAAGAGGCTGCTTGGAGGTCTCTCTCTGCTCTTAGAGGCTACCTATAGTCTTTCTTTTTTGGCTCCCTCTCTTTTTGGCCCCCTCCATCTTAAAGCAAGCAATAACTTAAGTCCTGTTTGCATTTTGAATCTCTTTGACTTCCTATTCTGCAAGCAGCCAGAGAAAACTCTGCTTTTAAAGGGGTCGTGTGATTAAATTAGGACCACCCAGATAATCTCTTTATCTTATGTGGCCAGCTATGCCATATAACATAATCATGGGTAAGATACCGTATCACATTCACAGATGCCAGGAATTAGGTCACGGAATCTTGAGGGCCATTTTTAGAATTATGCCTGTCACAACTGCTTTAGTAGTTATTAAATGATAACTCAAAGTTTCTTTTATTTGCATCTTCAGTTATCATTTCCCATGTGTTTCCTTTCCTTTTAGTAAACATTTTTGAGATTGCAAAGAACAGAGATGTGCTTAGGTTACCTTGAGTGATCAGGGTGTATTTGTATTTCAAAGTACATACATATCTGTGGAGAACAGAAAGTTTGTGGTGGCTGAATAGTGAAGCACAGATGTCCATTACTCCTTCTTCTGGTGACTCATTCTGGTGGTTCAGTTCATCTCTTATCTGATTATATTGCTTTTCTTCTCCCCCTGCTAGAAAGCTTTGGCTTACTGATGGCCTGTGTCTTTTCACTTCTTAAGCAGTAGTTAAGTGCATGAACTTAAGAGTCACTCAGCCTGTGTTTGTATTCCAGCTTTGCTGTCTTTAGCTGGCTGCCTCTACTTCAACATAGAAATAATACCTAGTTTTCCAGATTTTTTTGATTATTTGTGAGGTAACATATCTAGTACCTGGCATACCATACTTATACAGTAAATAGTAGATGAAAATATGATGTATGTTTTGCTTCTATCGCTGTTTCTAAACATGAGAAAGAAATGGATTTGAGTTATTTATCAGGTAGTATAGGGTGCCTCTTTGGGTCAGAATTCTTATAGAAGGCTACTTCAGAGATCAAATACTGACCTTTGGTAAAGTCATCTGTTACTAGGATGATAGTTTTAGTCAGTTATGAAGCATGGTGCCATAAGTATAGGGAACTATTTAAGGAACTACTTTCTGGGTGTGTTACAGCTTCAAAAGTCATACTGTGTATTTCCACTAATGTGAATTGGGTGGTTATCTTTGATTCATTTATCTAGTGGTAGATATCTTGGTATGTTTTCTTAGAAATTTGATATGTTTATTATGTACCATTAGCAGTTAGACTCTGATCATTTGATGGAAATCTTTATTTTGTAAATGTTGTATTTAGTTAACATATGTCATGGTTTCATATGGTTATGCCTTACCCTATTTCTATTAGGATTAGGTTTTGAATTTCAGAAAATGTCCTTTTGCCTCTTTTGTAGTGATCATGTAATTTTTCTTGCTTAACCTATAAATTTAATGTTGGTAATAATTTTTAAAAAAAATTCTGGCATTGTGCATTACTGGGATAAACCTTAGTCATAGTATATTTCTAAAATGACATTAATAATTTATTATTTTGTGAGTTGATAAGTGAGCTTCATTTCTTTTTGAGGTATTGGATTTAGAATTGGTTTCATTTTCTTATAGAAAATAATTTAAAATGTGACTTTCCTTCTATTAATTCAACTATATAAGTACATTTTAAATTGTATAGTTTTGTGGTAAGGAAAATATGGCAAAATTTTGTACAACATGTACTTTTTTTTTTTAACTTACAAGACTGTCATAAAACAGCATATGCAACATATACTTGATTGAATTTTTGAGCAGATAAAATTTGTATAAAATGTTGTAAATAATTAGTTTTTTTTTTCCTTTCTTCCAAGGTATCCTTTGTGTGGCTGATCAGTGTCATGGCTTACGAGAACTAGCCCTGAACTACCACTTACTAAGTGATGAGTTGCTACTTGCTTTGTCTTCTGAAAAACATGTTCGATTAGAGCATCTGCGCATTGATATAGTCAGTGAGAATCCTGGACAGACACACTTCCATACTATTCAGAAGAGCAGCTGGGATGCTTTCATCAGACATTCACCCAAAGTGAACTTAGTGATGTATTTTTTTTTATATGAAGAGGAATTTGACCCATTTTTTCGTTATGAAATACCTGCCACCCATCTTTACTTTGGGAGATCAGTAAGCAAAGATGTGCTTGGCCGTGTGGGAATGACTTGCCCCAGACTAGTTGAATTAGTAGTGTGTGCTAATGGATTACGGCCACTTGATGAAGAGTTGATTCGCATTGCAGAACGTTGCAAAAATTTGTCAGCTATTGGACTAGGGGAATGTGAAGTCTCATGTAGTGCCTTTGTTGAGTTTGTGAAGATGTGCGGTGGCCGCCTGTCTCAATTATCCATTATGGAAGAAGTATTAATTCCTGACCAAAAGTATAATTTGGAGCAGATTCATTGGGAAGTGTCCAAGCATCTTGGTAGGGTGTGGTTTCCAGACATGATGCCCACTTGGTAAAGACTGCATGATATAGGGCATGATGAATAGCACCTTAACTTCAAGCAAACATATTATAATAAAAATGTATTTGCTGTAGTTCTTATATAACTCTATTTTGTGCCACAGAAATTTGATATCTTCAGTGAGTATATAAGGGTAATTTATTGGAAAACCCATGAATCATTTTTGGTCAGAAAACTCCATTTGTTTCTTTAGCCTAATAGCAATCAAATCTCTGAAAATTTTTTTAAAAATGTGGTTCAAATGTGAAAGTAATAACCAGTTATAAAGATTAAATAGTTTATAGTCTGAAGGAAACAAAACCTCTATATTATAATACCCAAGATGTGAGTACTAATAGGTTTTCTGAAATGTTCTCTATGCATTTTTTAAAATGTAAACTTGACATTTTAGGGTCTTCAGTTATACATACACCTGTTATAAGGTGTTTAATATAGCTCAGGAAAGTGAGCATTTTGTAAGAAAAATGTAGGGTATATCGTATCTAATAAAAAAGATTAGATGAATGTTCTCTAATGTTACATAGCAATTTAAAGAAAAAGAGGTATATATAAGTAATTGGAACACTGATAAACACAGAAAACTGATAAATGTCACACAGTGATTATTATAGAAGGATAATACACAGAGCCAAGATCAAATTAAAAGACAATAAATGGAATAGAAGGGAGGCAACGTTTAACTTTGTATAAATGTTTAGGTTTGCTCTGTAATCTGCTAAACCATATTAATTCTTTTTTTGTGATATGTTACTGTGTATTTGGCACTTGAGGCATTGTATGTAAAGTAAGGAATGCTTTAACAGTTCTCCTTGGTTTTGTTTGTCTTTGTTTAAACTAGTTTTGAAATATTAAACAGTAATCAAAATGAAAAGCTTATGTATTTAAAAAAGCCAAATTGAAATAATTGAAGATAGAGGTCTAAAATGTTTATAAATTGTTTCCATGAAAGAATATTAGTCTCCAGTAAATTTTAGTGATGGCTCATTTTTCCATTTTGGAATTACATAGTTATGTAAGTAGAATTTTAAGAAACCATAAAAGGAGCCACCAGTGTACAGTTCAGCATAAACAGTAAATTTAAAAGAGGATATATTTAAGTTCATAATCAATTTTGAGTAGATACTGCTCAGTGAACTGGAAAATTTTAATAGGAAAATGTCTATAGTTTTATGCTTGTTAATTTGGTTAAACTGATATATTATTTAAGTTAGGTAGCATTTTATATTACTTTCATATGAATAAAAGTAATCCATACATTGTAGAGTCTGTAAAAATGTTAAGTTTGGGGCTACATTTAGTTATAAACTTTGATTCTGGCCACTAGTGCTAGTAGATATTATCCTCCTACGGGAAATTAGAAGTGATTTACCCCCAGTGGAATACATTAATGCTTGAAATGGCTCTCTTCAGTAGTATGACTTTTAAAAAGTATCTCAGTAGTTATGGAAGCTAACAGTCTTACAGATCTAATCTATTTTTAAAATAGACCCTCCTAAGAATAAAGTAAAAAATGATTTTATACATAATTTGTTTTTCAAAAGTGATGGTGTTCTATCCTGCAGCCACATATTAATGAGAAGAAAAAAGGCTGATTCAGACTTAAAAATTAAAAGCAATTATTGTAATATATCCCCTTCTAAATAGTAAAAAACTTTGATTGTACGAGAAATACCTGTGCTAATGGATGGAGTTTTTTTCTTGAACAACTTTGGAAAATGGATTTGACAGTACATAATCAGTTCTACTAACCAAAGCTTTATTTGGAAATTTACTTTTTGTACAAATTGAATTATACAATGCTTGAAATACTTTAAGTCACTTTATAAGCCAAAATGTATAGCACTTAATTTGTTTATACTGTAAAGTATGTTAAATGCTTTTATCAATTTGAGAATAAAAATAGTTACTAATGCTGTTGTATGTTATACTTTCTTAAAACTACCGAAACATACATACTTGACTTTCAACCTAGTTAAAAATGTATGGATTTAGTTTCAAATCCATGTTTGATTGATAGAATACTTAATATTAAACAATGTTGATGGTAGGCTGGCTTTTTTGACGACACAAGGTTAGGCACATGGAATCTGTTCTTGAAATAAGCTCTGATGCCTAAAGAAGTAGGAAATTAAAAATCTATCATGAAACAAATTTATATTTAAAATTTTATACAGAAAATGGTTAAATTAAAAATAATAGGTTCTTTCTGTATTCAGAATGAGAACTTACAAAACACATTATTGACACAGAATTCTAACTAACTCTTAAAGGGTCCTTGAGCACAGCTAGCCTTTTTACAGAGAACTATCTCTACATAAATCAATAGTCTTTAAATTATTGAAATTATTTTCATCTCCTGTCTTACTGGACTTCATAAAATAACTTCAATATACCTTGGTAATATGGCTTATTTTAACAATATTGGAAAAAAAACAGACATTAAGTCAATTTACTGCATTCTAAGAATTTTTTTGTATTGATGGAAAAGCTTAGGTTAGAAGGAAGGGGTTATTGTGAAGAAGCATCAGGACTAAACTAGGTCCTTTAAGAGGCTGTAAATCTCTACCCCACACATAGATGGGAATAATCTTTACACAGACTTCAGCCCCTGTTTATCTGGGGGGCTGGTTTTAATGTTACCAAGCAGTCAGGAAAATTCCACCTGCTTGCTGCCACCCAACTTTAAAAAGGACACAAAGCCTTTTACTCTGAAAGTGAACTAAGAGCTTATCCTTAGAGTAATCAGTCTAATAAAAGGATAAGTAATTAATATATTAATAGGGGAGAGAAAAATCCAGAAAGGAAGGTTCGAAGAGCAGGAAACTACTTGGACAATAAAGCATAAATATGAGGATGTAGCTGGGAACAAACTTTGGTCAGTCCATTTGCCTTTGTGAGCAGGGGAAAGCGTGTGTGTGGATTTGGAACATTACTCTTGCATAACATGCCAACAATTTATTTAAAAGATAGTCTTCTTTAATGAACTGTAGTCCCAGATAATTCATTAAGTGCTATCAGAGCTGACTGTAAAACTGGGTATCTAAGACTTTTCTTTCCTATTTTTTTTTATTTCAGCATATTATGGGGGTACAAATGTTTAGGTTATGTATGTTGCCCTTGCCACCCCCTAACCCCCGAGTCAGAGCTTCAAGCGTGTCCATCCCCCAGAAATAAATAAATGGGACCTGATTAAATTAAAAAGCTGCTGCACAAACTGTTACAAGAGCAAACAGACAACCTACAGAATGGGAGAAAATTTTTGCATGCAACACATTCGATAAAGGGCTAGTAACTGGAATCTATTTAGAACTCAGGAAAATCAGCAAGAAAAAAAATCAAACAACCCTATCAAAAAGTGGGCAAAGGACAAGAACAAACTTTTCAAAAGAAGGCAGAATAATGGCCAAGAAACACATGAAAAAATGCTCAACATCTCTAATCATCAGGGAAATGCAAATCAAAACCACAGTGAGATATCACTTATCTCCAGTAAGAATGGCCTTTATCAAAAAGTCCCAAAACAATAAATGTTGGTGAGGATGCAGAGAGCTAGGAACACTCATACACTGCTGGTGGGACTGCAAACTGGTGCAACCTCTGTGAAAGCAACATGGAGTTACCTTAAAGAGATACAAGTAGACTACCATTTGAGCCAGCAATCCCATTACTGGGCATCTACCCAAAAGAACAAAAGACATTCTATGAAAAAGACATCTGCACCCGAATGTTTATAGCAGCACAATTCACAATTGCAAAGATGTGGAAACAACCCAGTGCCCATTAATACATGAGTGGGTTAATAAAATGTGGTATATATTTACCATGGAGTACTATTCAGCTATAAGAAACAATGGTGATATAGCACCTCTTGTGTTTTCCTGGATAGAGCTGGAACCCATTCTACTAAGTGAAGTATCCCAAGAATAGAAAAATAACCACCACATGTACTCACCAGCAAATTGGTTTCACTAATCAACACCTAAGTGCACATACAGGAATGACATTTATCAGGCGTCGGGCAGATGGGAAGGGGGAGGAGAGGGATGGGTATATTCTTTCCTATTTTTAAAAAGCCAATACTGATTGAGGGTTCCAAACATTTAAAATTTAGTAGTTATTTTCACCTTTTGACTGTTTTGCTCTATGTGCAAACATATACTTTGTGGGTGTACTTACCTAATATTGAGCCAGATGAATGACAGAGGATATATCATTTATTCTAAAGCCCTAATATAATCGATAAAATGGTTTCTTTTAGAGGAAATTTTATACATTTATAACAACACCAAAATAGAAACCACATTTATGTTATGATTAAGTTAATCATATTGAGTTATATTGCACAAAGGGCAGCAAAATTTGGTTGGTAAATTCCTACCCGGCCATATTTTGGTTTCCCAACTACAGTTTTGAAAGCATATTCTTTAATCATCTGCACTTGAAAACTCTATTTCATCTTAGAGGTTTGATAAATTCTTAAGAAGTACTTATGTGAATGCTACGCTCTCTGTGTATAGTCACCTGAATCTGTGTGGTACTTTCACAAAATTTCATTTATTAATATTCTTAGGCAAAATAAAAAATCTTCGATGCTTTTTAAAATATAACTATTTGAATCTTGCTTTTATGATAAAAATAAGTTCCACATACAGATGTCCTCATTTGTTTTTGCTATGGAATCATGTTCTGTGATTTGCAGTTGACACAAACTTGGTACAAGAATTTTTTGTCACTCCAATGCAGTTCTAGAAATCCAAAATACTGTTTTCCCTGAGTAATTTTTCTAAGAATCAGGTAGAAGTTGGTGTTGCCCGAGTTTAGCCACTAGATGGTGATAATGCTAACATTCAAGTTTTCTTGTGACATACTCTGAAGACAATTAGCAGTTTAAAGAGGCAATATTAATTAGGAATGTTTAGGCACTGCTAACATGAGTAGACAGGCTAAATGGGAAGCACTGAAAGTTTTCCTTATGTATTTGAGGAAGACTACCTCTGTATAGTAGGCAGAATGGTGTAATGCAGTGTTTCTCAAGCTATCTGTGGTGACTAGGTTTTTATTTCCAGTCTGTGGGGCCTACAGTTTTGAAAAATACAGTAAAAATGAATTCCTAGACAAATGAAATAAGACCAAAGAAATACAAAACACATTTTTTATTAGAGCCAACAGAAACAAAAATACCCCAACAGATTTCTTTAAAAGTTTCTAACTGCTTCCTGTACTTATCTCTTCATAGACGAGTAACATTTGGTTGACAGATATTGATCCAAGGACAACACATGGATCATTTTTGCTGATCTCTGCTCCATCATCTTACTGACTGGCGTTTTTTTCCATGAATAGAAAGATATTCAATTGATTATCAAATGCTTAAAGGACCCTGAAAACTTGTTTGATGGCCCTAATGAAAGCACAGCTACTTGGAGATCCTTAGCAAAAATGTGTCCTATCTCTGGGAAGTGCACCCTCTTCCATGGCACTGGCGGCTTTAGTGGGAGGAAGAACTACAGGAAGCAGTGGAGGAGTCAGAAGGTACCTGTTCACCCAGACATGTCTGCAGCCAGATACTTCGATGCTCCAGGTGTTTGAAGAATCGCTGAAGCACTACACTACCAGCTCGGTCTAGGCGATTACAAACCCAGGAAAGGCTGGCCCACAAACTACATCAGGCAAGATCAAGGATGACAATTTGTTCTTTGATTAATCATTATAGCTACCATTCATTATGACCTTACTATGCCAAACACATACGACTTCGATCTTTACAATGCTAACAGACAAATCATTTTACAGATAAGGAAACTAAGGTTTAGAGATGTTAAGTTGCTTAAAAAACAAAAGCCAGTTACTAGCTAGATCCAAAATGGTAGCCAGAAATTTGTGCTCTTTAACACTGTTGTTTATCAATCTGGAAGAAACACAACCACTCCAGGTACGGTGTTCAAACAAATCTTTAAAGTTAGGTGAATGGAATGCAACTAGACTTGGATCCAAAGGTTAGAAAAGCAGTAAAGTCAGTCTAAACTCCTAGAAAAAACTTAAATGACCAGAAAAAGTAGCTCCCACCATGAAAATATCTCTGAGGGTATTTTTAAAATCTTGGGCACACCATATTCACAACTTTAAAATACTGAGTCCTACATACCTGATATGAACCATGATTCTCCATATTAACAAAGACTTGGAAATTGAAATCAAGATCACCTAACATGCTCACTTTGGCCAATATAATAAGAGTTTCAGCTTCTTTCCAAGAGAAAAGTCCTGAGATGTTAATATGCAACAATTCTGCTGACATGCATTTTATCTTTCTGCCCCAAGGAAGAAAGGCTAAGAAATCCACAAATGTAAAATCACCCCCTGAAAACCTGGGATGCTGGTGGTTGGAGAAAAGAAGAGCAGTAGAATTAAGGTTTTACAAGCCAGGGAATGTTTTGTTTCTGTTAGGTAAAGGGATTTCTTCATATGTTATTTTAATGAAAGGGTACTTCATAGGTAAAAACCAATATTCAAAATTATAAAACAAATAGAATTGTCTGTGTATAATCACTGCATCAAAAATTTGCAAGAGACTCAACAGAAATTCTTTAGTTGACAAATGTGGTTTGAAGGGGTAATAAAATCTTTTTATGGCTAAAGCAAGACTCTTGTTTCCTGATGGTCCAAAGACAGATGTTTCATTTCCAAGGTAAGTAGGTTCTCCACTGTACAGAAATATTCTTGTATAGTTGGTTTCTATCTTCTTGAACTCTGCTCCAAGTTCAGCCAACTTCTTGTATGTCCTTAACACAAATTTGGAACAGTCGTAGGATTCAAACCACGTCTCTGCGCCTTTTGCTGGGCTGGCTTGGACAGTCCACGTCTCATAATAAATCCCTGTTTCATTGTCCTGTTTTACCCACTTTGCCATTTTGTTGAACATGTTTCCTAGTTTAAAAAATTTAAAAAAACCTATGTGAACATCAAAGCTAATAATGTTAGTTTTCAGTAAAATGTTCTAACTTGATTAAGACCATGATGCACATGAGTAAACAACAGTTTTGAATTTCCAAACCTGCATTTCACAACAGGAATCTAAGCTCGGCCAATTTTTATTCCATTCTTTAAGTCACAAGGCATTTCTGAAGTACAAAGAGAAGTCTTAGGTACTAACTCTACAATCATTTAAGCCACAGTCAAAGTGAAATTACACAAATGCAGAAGCTCTGCCCCACACTGAATCTTGGATTCAGAGGCGAATGAGAAAAGGAAAGCAAAGAAAGAACCATAGAAGAGGAAAAGGTGAATGGGCAAAGCTGGGGTAAGAAAAACAGGCAGATGAAAGGTGGAGCTTTTGTGTCGCGAAGCATGGTCGGTATACATAAAGTATGACTGGCCGCCTGAGGAGCAGCTACTCTAGGAGGCTGGCTTACTACTGTTACAGGAACCCACACCATGCCCCTTCCCCTGGAAGATCTGGCATTTCCCTTTATCCCTGGGCTCGCCGCTGCTGGGATGCTGTTGCCATCCCCTCCCCAACACACCTCCAATGAATCAACTAAACAGGACACCTTTTTGGCTGAGTTCATAGACTACACACACCCTAAGCTGGCTAACGCTCTCTCCTACTGCCTTGTACCAGACCAGAAGAATCTCTCCAGATATTTAGATAACACTGTACTCTGAATGTTACAACCCTCATCTAGGCATTTATAATGCCAAGTGGAGCTGGGCCCCAACATTGCGCTTTGTCACTGTGTACAAACCTTTCTTTGGTTACTTCAACTTGAGTCCATAAAATAAATGCTTCATGATTGCTGAGATAAATAAGAGTGGCCGCTTTTTCAATTTTATGGAATTAAAATTGTGGAATAATATAAAGTTTGTTTTCTTAGAACTCGGGATACTCTTCTTAGTTCAACTTTGAAAAGCCACTGTTGTATGTAAGAGATAAAAATGCTTTAAAACACGATTTTGTAACGTGAAGAAAGGTCAATGAACAGGACTAATCACAAGGCAGATGGATGACTTAAAAAATTTGAGTACTGGTATGTTACAAACTATGTTACAAAAAGTAGTGATTACTTGTTCATATTATCATCGATTTATGTCAGAAGGATGAACTTTCAGATAATGATGTAGGTAAAAACGGAGAAAGAGAAGTGAACTGGCCTGGAATGAAAGAAATAGCAGCTATTGATTTTATTGAGCATTATTAAATGAGGGATGGACTTTCGTACTGTTGGGATGGCTTGGTACTACATTGATTAGAAAGGAGGCGAAAAGATTTGAAAATAGCAGGGGGTATTCAGTTGAAAGATACCAGGGGTTACATTTAAAAGACCTCAGTTCTAGTCCTGGTGCTGCTGTATCCAGCTTTTTTGACCTTGAGAGATGGGTCAGTGATGTTACCTGGCTGAGCCTTAGTTCCTTGTTTGTGGAAGGAGGAGGGGTATTTTATCGTCTCCACTGAACTGTGAGTTAACACACCTCAAAACGATTTGTAAGGAGCTATGTAAGTAAAAAGCATGGTCATTTTCTCAAGTACTGGGGTTCACTGAATAATTATTGTCACAAACAATGCTTTCATTTCAGACGGTTCCACTTTTTGGGGGAACAGCGATTTATTATGCAGTACTCTATAAATCACGTGGGTAATGTCCTTATCTCTAAGATGCTATGGTGGTATCATCCCCATTCTACACAAGGGCCCACAAGGTAAAATGTGACCCAAAGTCACACAAGTTATTGATGAAAGTTCTGCTGAACTGCTTTCATCACTAACCAACACTGCAGCACATGCAGCAAAATTCAACTATTTCAGCAACTCACCAATACATCCAAAAGAAGAGAGAGAAAATATTTAAATTGCTCAAGGGGGCCTCAAATGTATAAGAGTATATACATTTTGGGAGGCAATGTACCAAAGTGGTTAAGAGAATGGCCCCAGGGGCTTGACTGCCAGGATTGGAGTCCTACCTACTTAAATGTATAAACTTAACCTTTCTGTGCCTCGGTTTCTCTATCTATAAAATGGAAAAAATAGTAGTAACTCTCAGGGTGTTGTGACGGTAAATGATGTGCTATATGTACAGCACTCAGAACAGTGTCCAAAGTCCATATGAGTAGTAACTATTATTTTTCAACATAAAAATATTTGAATTTATCATCACTAAAAATTTTTTTTCAGATACAGTTTACCATTAACATACACTCAGTGGAAGTACTGTGATTTCTTTCATTTAGATTTGGATGCAATCATCAAATACTGCCATATTTCTGAAACTTACCTGATATGGTCGCTACTAGAACTAATGTTCCGTTTTCCTTCCAGTGAGTATCATCAATTCCTTCAAAAAAGCAGGCAGCCCCTTGATTACACCAGAAAGGGGCATTCATTTCAGGTCGCATGTGGGGAAACGTGCAGTTGCCAAGTTGGAAAAGTTCATACCATTCCATTGTGTAGTTCTTGCCAGTTAATTTACTCCTGAATCCAATGGCATCGTGCATAATTTTCTGTGTAAAGATAATATAAGTATAAAAATTTGTGAAGTAACCATGGGTCCAGGTAACCTGATGGGAGAAATTGTGGCACATCACACAGAATTAACTGTTCAGCTGTTCCTCCCCTGTGTTGCTATTCTCACGTTCACTCTGTGGCCACACGAACTCCGGGCCCTCGTCCACTCTGGCTTTGGCCACTGCAGCTCATCTCAAATAGGAGGGAGGCATGCTATGTGGACATGCTCGTAATTTCCTTACAGCTTAGAGTAAGTATGAGAAGCCTCCATGCCACAGTCTTAGGGAGAAAGTCTATATAGCTCACAAGGTGATGAGCCGACCTGGAAAAGAGCCTAAAACAGGGCCTGGAAATCAAGACGTGCTCCTTGCCTGCCTGGCCCCTTCCCTCTCACTTTCCAGGAGCTGGGTATAGGAGGAGGGTTCAGATTCACAATGTAAAAAGGAATTAAAATGATTACATTTGTTATTGTCAAGATTACAAAAACTGGAAATAACTATTTTTGACTGATCATTTTAAATACGCTTAACAGGAACACCAATAAACATGATCTAAAAACAGATCAGTGATGGATAGAGATTACTCCCTGAAATCAACTTAACAGCCAATCATTTAACCAAAGTGACAAGATCAAGATGCATCCTTACCAAGTGTCCCAGGAGGTCTCCATATTTAAATTCCCACACCGGGGCTTGTAATCGGAAGACGTCGATGACATCATCACCCTTCATAACTGGGACAGGTGAGCCAGTTGGACAGAAAGTGTACTTGGCCTGACAGTAAGGATCTGGTTCTGGACGGAAGGAAAAGCGTCTAATAAAGAAAAAGAAACCATCAACTTAGATTCTAACAGGAATTTGGCTCTTCTCACACATTTTTGAATCCAGATTTTAATTGCACTGTCAGGAACATTCTTAGGTAAAATAGTCAAAGTTCAGACTATAGTGAATAAACTTACATTTTATTTGTTATCCTGTGAACTTCCAATGATGTCTTTAATAGCAAATGACAAACTGCACTTTGATAAACGCAAGCCTGTTTCTCGCTCCCATTGCGACAATTTTTGAAGGCAGGAACCATGTCTTAAAATATTTATAGCTCCAGATCTTATCACAGTAGACACATACAAATGTTTACAGAATAAATGAATATTTTTCCAATGTGTTTAATTTTCCAAACAATCCTTACGTTAAGATTCAAAGATAATTATTAGTGGGATACAGTTTATATTTACTTAAGAATGAACCAACATTCATTCAGCCAATATTTACTGAGGATCTACTATGTGTAGGGCACTATACTAGGAAGGAAACAAAAATTAAAATGCTGTTCCCTTCTCACTGAGCCTTGGGTGGGAGCTGAGAAGACATTAAACAAGTAATGAGGTGCACTGTGGTAGGTGTTAAAGAAATAGAGTCCTGGGGGCACATAGGAGGGAGAAATCATTTTTACCCAGTGTGCCTGTGGGATGGGTCGGGGTGAGGAGGGCAAAGAAAGAGATGAAGTTCTGGCCTAAGGGTTTTATACACTTGCAGAGAAAGTTAGGACAGAAGAAACAAAATGTCAAGCATTGTAAAACAAACGTGGCACACTTGAAGGGTCTCCAGTAGGTACAGAAGACCAGAATTCAGGCCTCAGGGCAGCAGTGGAGAGAGGAAAGGCAGGGGCTGCCATTTTGTCACTGAGAAAGTGTGACTGGCACCTCCCCCTCCCGCCCCCAATCCTACAACTGGGGAGGGCTGAGCTTAAAGGATGTTAAGTAGCAGATCTGACAGAATCTTATTTTATGAATTAGAGAAGTGTGAGGAGAGAGGCCGAATTAAAGCTGAGACATCACTAGGAAGTGACTGCAACAACGCAGGCAAAGAAAAGAAGGTCACAGCAATAGGACTAGAGGGGCACTGTGATTGAATTCAGCTCAAAAGACACTTACTTGTCACCTATACCCGGCACTGGAAGAGAAAGAAGAATAAACAGCAGCTTCCATCCTCCAAGAATCCTAGATCCCTAAGGTTCCAGCCAGATCTATTGTTTTACAATCCTAACACATCAACAAAAATTTATATTTTAAGAAATTAAAATATTGATGTTAACTAAAAATATTAACAACTCTTCCAAAAGTTTACGCCTCTTAGGCACACTGTTTTATAGGTACTTAACTGGTTTAAACAAACACATTAGGTTTCACTTACAGCAAAATCTATTTTAAGTCAAAGGTAATTTAAAACACCTAATTTAAGTGTGAACTTAATAAAATTGAATATTATTATATTCAACTAAGGGGATTAGATAGCGGCATGTACTTAATACCCAGGACTTTTAAAGAAACACAAGCCACTGTCAACACCTTGCCCTAATATTAAATCAAATAGTTTGGATTTACAATCTTTTGTTTTATTGAATAATTTTTACTTTTTACGAACATTTTATTAACATATTCAAGAAAACAAGCTTCAATCACAAACTTCTCTTTTCATGTAGCATATCAACAAAACAAAAAAGTGGTGCAAACCATTCAGTGAGCAGAATACACTAATACCTAGGTTGGCAACAGCTGGCATTTCCTATTTTGTCATGCAAAATAGTTGTGTTTTCAAAAGCTGCTGGTCTTTCTCCTGCCTGATGTTGACATCAAGTTTTCTTTACGTTTAGCTATCTAACAATCCTAGGCTGTATCTTCCAGGTTAAAGGTTCAAATCAGCTTCACAGGTTTGTAGCATTTGCCCTCGATTTATGACCAGCGTCCTACCTCTGGGTTTAAGAGAGTGGACAAACGAGGTGACCATCCTTTCCAGTTTGCCCGGGACTGAACGAGAAGGGGATTCCCTGGGCGCGGAACTTTCAGTGCCAAAATTGGGAAGTCCCGGCCACACCAGGGAGAGTTGGTCACACTGTAAATGGTGCCAAATGTTACGCAGTAATAACTGACAGTGCATTAAGTAATAGATGTGATATTTAAAGTCTTTCTAAACTATTCAAGAAAACAGTTACTAAGTCACTCCATAAAATAACATTACTCCCTTTTTCTTTCACGACTGGGGACTGCCCAGAGCCTGGCTCCGGCGTCCCGAGAAGAAGAAACCTCCCAGGCCTGCGCGACCCGCTGCGGGTCCCGAACTCTCAACTTTGCTCCAAACTGCGCTCCGAGCCTCACCAAGCGCCGCCCCCGCACCGTCGCGTGACCCGGCACAAACAGCGTCCAGCCCGCCCCCAGCGCCAACCCCGGCCGTGCGCGCGCCCGCCGCCGCACTCACTTGTAGGGCACCGGCCAGCGGCGTCTGGGGGCGCTGCCCGAGGCCCGGGGCCAGCACCAAGTCGCCGCCAGCCAGAGCAGCGCCAGGGCCCAGCGCCAGGATGCGCGTCCCGGGGCCGCGCCCGCGCCCCGCCGCCCCTCGGCCCCCGGGCCGATGTTTCCCGCCTGCGCCATGAGGCGGCTCCCGCTGCTTCCGGCGCCTCCGGAGCCCGGCGACAGCGGATGGCCGAGCATGCGCGGAGCCGCGAGCCGGGTTCGGGCCGCCGTACCGCCCAGCCCGGCGCCGGGCCCAGGACTTGGCCGCGAGGGCAGGGCCCGGTGCTGACGCCTCTGCGCGCGTGACGCCTCCACGCCCCTGGGTCCTCTCCCTGTCCGCGCCCTGCCTGGTGGCGGCGTCCGAACGCTGCAGTCCAGGGCGGGGCTTTGGTCTGGCTCCCCAAAGAATTCCATCCAAGCCTTGGGGCCGCCTCTTACCTGTAGTGCGTCACGTCTCAGGTTAAAGGTACCTCTTCTGCGGAGCTGCCTCTGACCTGCCTCCAACAAGAACCAGCAAAACAAAAAATCCGGTTCCTCCTTCGGATTCTTTAGCACCGAACTCTTACCCCATCTCACAGGGCCCGGACTAGGCGCCAACACACATCTGAGTGAATGGGAATATTTGGGGGTGGTGGGTGCAGTGAGAAGACTGGGGACAATAATGGGGAAATGATTGGCACTAACAACATATAGTCCGTGCTGCTACCCAAATGCTATTGAAGCCACTCCCGCTCCCCTCAGGAGGGGAGAAGATTCTACATTACCTTCTCTTCTTTGACCCTTCAAGCACCAGCAGAAAACAATGGGATCAACTGCCCTGTTTTGAGGAGACAATCCTTTCCATGCTGCTAGGCAAATACTGACTTATGTCTATAAGTACATTAAAATCTTTATCACATGTCTCACTTGTTTTATGAGAGCAGCCTTGCAGAACCCTTGCAGACCAGGGCTTCATCAGCTTCACCCAGAATACGTGTGAGCCATCCTAATATTTGTAAGCATATTGTACCAAGCAACGTGGCTTCTGTAGCCAGAGGTGATCGCCACAATCCGTGTCTGTGGAGGGGTCCGGTAGGGGAGGGCGGTGTCACTGGCTTCTTTGGGCCCTCCAGTCTCCTGAAGGCAGATGGAAATCGGGCACGGCTTGCTGTATCAGGCTGAGGGGCTGTGGGGAGGTTCAGGCAGGGCAGCATTTTAACATCCATTAGTCTAAACCTTTAGGTGACGACAGTCCTAGCTCTCTTCTACATGCTATCGCCCAATTAAAAATGACCACAGCTAATCTGGCTTCTCCAAAGACCTGCCCAAGATGACAGGGGGAAGAATCCTAGCCCGGAAAGCAGGAATGTAGTTAATTGGCTTTGAAGGGTACCTGTAGGATTCTGTGTGGGCTGGCACTTGAGCATGGCTCTCAAAAAAGTAACATTTGAACATTTACAAATAATAGAACCATACCCTAGAGGGCCAGGTGAAACTTTCCATCCACCTCAGGACTTCCCAGAGCTATAAAAAAAACAAGTTCAGGTTGAGCTTGATCAGTGGTGCGGACCTCCACATTGGGGTCTGTACTCTTTTTGTTCTGTGTGCAGATCGCTGTCATGGTGAGAAATGTTTCCTCGTATTGATCTTAACTCAGCCTCCCACTAACTCCCTTCGCTCTGGTCTTCTTGTGCCCTCTGTGGTGACAAGGAGTGAACCCCATTCCTCTTGGCTGTGACCCCACACATCAGGCTAAATATGCTCACAGACTATTGCCTGATCCCTCATTGTACTGGGTATGTTTCTGTAGTGCGTGGCTTTTAAACCTTAGGGGCCCACAGATAAAACTGAATTTTAATCGAATTGGTTTCCCTTGTGTCCTTGCTCAATCAGCCTAAGACCACTAGGAGGACTATGTGGCATCTCCCCAACCAAATAGAAAGAGTTATTATTGGATTCTGGGGAAGGGTGGAGTTGAAATAAAAGTTAAATGAGCAGTTTTTTGGTAGCCTCAAAGCAGAGCCAAGGCTGTGTCAACACAGGAGCAATGTAAGGTCTGGACTACGAAATGGACCCATGGCCCTATTTTCTTGAAAACTGTGAAGTTAAAACAGAGGTGGAATTTTGTGTCCAGAAACCCTTTATTAGAAGCTTTGCATCTGGATTGAAAATTAAGGCTGATTCTCTGTGTCAAATGACTGAGAGTCTGTGGGCAAAGATGGGATATTTTATTCTTGCTGATATAATTGCAAACAGAAAAATGTTTCTATGTCCATAGTTTTAGAGAACAGAGTTTCTCAGCGAATAAGAATGCAGAGGGTTATTGTTGACACTTTACAATCTACTGTGGGTTGGGAGTGTCGAAGTCAAAATACGTAGGGATGAATCTCTAAATATAATGTTTTATTTGGGAAGAAAGAATTGCAATTCAGAGCATACACACAGACCCAGTGGTCCTCAGTATGTCCGAAAAAACAAGAGGTGGTTGGAGATTTTATGAAAAGGAAGAATGTTACACATTACTCTTTGAGAAAGTTCATTGGCAGTGCAGGTTTGGGGAGCTGGCAAGCTTTGGTGAGTGAAGGCTGTGGGTAAAACTAGTCTTAGAGTTGCAGCTGATTGTTTCAGAATCTATTAGATAAAACTGGTTTCAGGTTATAACAGGTAGTTTCAGCAGCCAGGCTCGCAGAGGATTACATTCTTGGAGCAATGTTATGTGTCCCGAATACTTCCCCGCCCTGCCGCTCCCCCCCGCCCCCCACCAAGCTTTTTGGCTCTGTTTTAGTTGGGTATGACAAGAATGACCCAGTTTGTATTATCGACTTTCACAGGGAGGAATATAGTTTTCTGATAATTTTGAGGCTGGTTTTTTAATTTGTCTTTTATCCCAGCTGATGAATAGCAGGACAGGTTTTTAAAAGTCCAAGCTAATTTTTACTTTCTCGCTTATAATCCTATGCTTTTTATTTTAGTCATTAAAAAACATTATTCTGAGAAGGGGCTTCCCCAGGTCGCTAAGTGGTCCGGGGAATACAAAGAAAAGTTAAGAGCTCCTGCCTTAGACACACTCATTTTCCACACAAATTTTAATGTAAGAGGTTAAGAAAACCGTGATGTTAACCAAAAATTAACAATGCTCCCCAAAGTTTATGAGAGTTGGGTATACTTACCTGTTATATAGGGGCTTAACTAGCCTAAACAAATATAGCAACTCTAAATAGGTCCTATTTTCAGATTTTTCATAGTTTCACTTGCCTGTGGCATAATTTATTTTAGGTCAGAAATAATTTTAAAAGCATAATTTATAAACATAATTTTAACTTTAATAAAGTTAAAAATTATAATATTCACTTAAGGAAGGGATAAGAGGGGGGGTGTCTACTTAATATGTGACTTAAAAACAAACTATGGAGCCATAGTTAACATTTCACCCTAATCCTAAATCAAGTCATTTTGACTTTATAATCTTTTACTTGTTAACGTTGAATCTTTTAGACAATTCTTTAATCTTGTACTTATTTATTAAATATATTTTTTACTTCTGTTGCAGTTTATCAATATGCTCAGGAAAACCAGCTTCAGAACAAAAACTCTTGACGTTGTTAAATAAAATTTATGGAGGCCATTGTTTTGCACTGATTTCCTGCTCTAGGTCCCAACAGGATAAACCAAAATGGAGTCACCTGTGCTAAGTACTATGTAATCAAACTAACACTTTAAGGAAACAGGAAAATCCACAAATAGGCCAAATTTTCCTAAAAGCAGGAGATTCAAAGCAACCTGAGTAGGCATGGTAAAGAAGTCCCCTCTGCTTTATCCTGTGCAAGGAAAGTAACCTGGACTAATCTAATGTTAATCAATCTACTTTTTGTATTTCTGTTGTCTTATTCCTGCTCAAGCTACCTTAAAAAAACCAACTGTTCCGTCACACCCAATGAAACTCTCTCTATTTTGGACGGGATGCTGCCCAATTTATGAATCACTAATAAAAGCCAATTTGATTTTTAAACTAAATGTGCTGAAATTTTGGTGTTTAACAACACATATGAAGTAAACAAAAGTGCTGCAAACCAGTGAACAAAAATACACCAGTATCAAGGTTTTGACACAGATGACATGTACTATTTTTAATCCTCCCAACAACCCTATGAAAATGTGCTACTTCCTACTTTCAGAACGAGGAAATATAGACACAGAGATATTGGGTAACTTTCCCAATATCACATAAGGTAGTGAGGGTGGAGCCAGATTTGATCCCTAGCACTCACACCAAAACTTAGTTATCTTGCATCTCAAATTCATTGTTGTGGTTGTCCTCAGCTACAGTGATGATGGTGGATACATGTGTGTTTTCACAGGCAGCTGCTCTTTCCCCTGCCTGATGTTGACACTGTGTGTACTTCCTCTTTCTAAATCTGGGCATCACTGACAATCATAGGCCATGTAAATATCCTACCGGGTCAACGGCTAGAATCAGCTTCTCGGGTTTACACTTCCATATGTGGCTTAGAACGCGTATCCTATCTCCAGGTTCAGAAAGGTAGGTTTCTTCCTGAAAGCAGATGTAAGGTTTTATTCAGCTCCTGGCGCATAAGGGATTTTTCTTGGCGGAAGATGGAGCTAATGATTTAAAGATCCAGAAGGGGAAGTAGTATTTGTTGGAGATTGCAGATTTCATCCTTTAACAATAAAAAAATACATTTTCTTCAAATATCTGGTCAATAAATGAGGTCGTACAGAAGAAACTCGAGGAGCATCCCAGCTGAACAAAGTAACTACATTCTTTGCTGTTTCTTTCCTGTGATCAGATAAGAAAACTAGGCTACATACATATGGAGTGTTAGACTAAGAACTTGCTACCTTTGTGGGACACAGAATATCATGACGAATAGTTGCATCCCAGCTGAGACTGCCAGGTTTCACTGCCCTTAGTTAACAGCCCACGCTGTATCAGGACTTCAAACTCTCCGTTTTAATTGTCCTAAGAAATTATTTGTCCTCCAGCTCTGATGCAGATGAAAGGGCACAATGGCATCTCCCATTTAGTCTTCCCTCTCGAAAACACCACTTCAGGCCCGGCGCGGTGGCTCACACCTGTAATCCTAGCATTCCGGGAGGCCGAGGCAGGAGGATTGCTCAAGGTCAGGAGTTCAAGACCAGCCTGAGCAAGAGCAAGACCCCGTCTCTACTAAAAATAGAAAGAAATTTATCTGGACAACTAAAAAAAAATATATATATATATATATATATATATATATATATATGTAGAAAAAATTAGCCAGGCATGGTGGCACATGCCTGTAGTCCCAGCTACTCGGGAGGCTGAGGCAGGAGGATCCCTTGAGCCCAGGAGGATGAGGTTGCTGTGAGCTAGGCTGACGCCACGGGACTCTAGCCCAGGCAACACAGTGAGACTCTGTCTCAAAAAAAAAAAGTTACCGGTTAATAAAATCTAGCTCAGGGATCTCTGCGCTCTCTCTTATTTTCCCTCAGAAAGGAGAGAATAGCTGCAGTGTCCGCAGGGCCCCGGTGGGCAGGTTCAGCCGGCAGGTGTCTCCCGCCTGAGACCCTTGGCCAACACCCGCGCCCCCCCGCCCCCCGCGGGGCTCTTCGTCAGAGCCGGATCCGCAGCGACGGGGCGCGCGGGTGCAGCCCGGAGCCGGCTGGATCCGCTGGGTCCTGCAGCAAGACTCCCTGACCCGGGCGTATCCTGGCCGGCTGCGGTGTCTTAACTGACAGCCAAGTGCACTAAGCTTCCGCAGTGCTGGCGCACGTGTGGCAGGCCCCTCTTCCCTCTGCAGCCTGCGGACTGGAGGGGGCAGTCCCTCCCAAGCCTTTTCCCTCCCCCGTACTTCTTTCTAATTTTAAACCATATCCGCCCGTCCCTCCACCCACCCGTCTTGATCACCAGATACCGGAACCGGCTTCACACGAAAAACAGGCGGCGAGGATCTCTGCCACCCAGTCGGGAAAGCAGGGCTAAGGCCAGACCCAGCCCCCGTCACCTGCAGCTGCCTGACACACCACCACGCTGCTACCCCCTTGCCCACAGCACGTGTTTTTGTTTTGTTTTTGGTGATAAATATATATATATATATCTCATAAGCTTAACCATTTAAAATGTACAATTCCCTGGCATTGAGTAATATATTCATAATGTTGTGTAATTATCACCGCTGTCTATCGTTGGAACGTTTTTCATCACCCCAAACTGAAACTCTGCAACCATTAAACAGAACCTCTCATTCTCCCTTCTCCCAGCTCCAGATAACTTCTCCTGTATTTTACTTTCTTTGCTTTTTGTTTTGTTTTGTTTTGATACAGGATCTTGCTCTGTCACCTGGCTAGAGTGCAGAGGCATCATCATAGCTCACTGCAACCTCAAACTCCTGGGCTCAAGCAGGAAAGGAAATACTGGACACCTGGTTTCATTTGCAGGGTTCATTCATTTAATTAAAATGAATGCGACTGTTAGTCATCCTTTCAACAAGTAGTTATGGACTTGCTAATGGGCGAAGGGAAATATCCTACATGCCTTAGTCTGTGAGTATTTAATGAACCTCTCTCTCCTTGAGGTGAAGTAGACAGAAGTAGATGGACTTATTTACTCTTGATTACAACCCAGCAAATGCCTCAGGGCTTTGTTAAAGGTTCCCAGTGGCATGCACATGTTGAAGACATGTTTCACTCCTTGGCAGGTTGATCTGATTAATTCCATGAAGCAACTGAAGGCCAATCTGTTTGCAGAATTCTTGGCTTAAACCAAAGCCACATTTATTTGCATCTTTCTTGCCCTTCAAAATGTTCTAGGTCTTTTCACGAATAAGAAGATATATATGTGCTTAGAATCTCTCATATATATATATCTCACAGGTAGGAACTATTACTCAATTTTATAAAACTGAAAACATGGAGAATAGAAAATGTAAATGTTTAGAATATAAATATATACTTTAACAAATATGAAGTTTAGTAACAGGAGGCTGAGATTCATGATTTAATGCTCTCTAGCCCTAATGACATCTCATGATTTAATGCTCTCTAGCCCTAATGACATCCTTTCAGAGAGTCAAGGGACCTTTGACTCAGACCAGCCTTGTGCACTTCCCGGCAAGGTGGACCTGCGAGTTTTGGGTTGAAGAAGTAGCCCGTGAAGAAGGCGTGATTCAAAGGCCTCCCAATATTCAAGTGGGTCCCTTGAGCTTCCTCCCTTGCCTCCAAGTCTTCATGTTTCCCCAGATCAGTGCCCCTGCCAGTCCAAGGGCTGGGGGAGGGAAACGAGTGATCTCTCTCCAAGTGTTTCTGAGGGTGGACAGGGGATGTTGATCCAGAGCTTGGTGGGGCTGGATGCGTGGAAGCCAGTGAAGTGAGAGCTACCAAACGTTCTACTTTGGGCTTTTGGTATTAAAGCCTCTGGGATTTTCACTCAGAGCCCCGAGTTTTATCTCTCATTAGCTTTAGATTAGTGATTGCCAACCCTGACAAACGATAGAATCACCTGGGGAGATCTGAAGACATAGCAATGCCCAAGCTGGCTTTTCGCTGCCAGAGAGTCTCATTTAACTGGCCTCTTTGCGTAAAAACTCGCCAGGTGATTCTTATAAGTAGCCAGGGTTCAGAATCACTGCTTTTAAGGATTTCAAGGGCTGATTTAATCAATTTTCTTGTGGTTTTGAGCCCTATGTGTTCTTACTATAAAATTATGTCCTCTCTTTCATCATATATATATATGAAAACCAACCTCTTTGTGATCTTTCTGATCTCCTTTCTTGCTGGAAGCTAATTTATAGCTCTATTTTTTTCCCCTGCACTTTCTTCTTTGTGGTCGAGTTGTAATATCTGTAGCTGGTGTCGGCCCTGAAGGCATACCAAATTACTTAGCGGTTTTCTGACTTTCTTTTCTGGTTTTGACTCTGAGAATTTTTGCTTGATTGTTTTCATAGAGGTAGTGACATCATTTGTTTTTATTTCTATTTTTGAAGGTGAAGGTATTTGCTCCTAATGCCGAGCAGATGCACATAGTTAATCACTTGAAAGGGAGCCCAACAGAAGAGAAATGTGCCCGAGGAAAATGCCAGGAGAGCCTGGGGGGACATACAAGATTTTGCAGACATGAACTTCAGTAAGCTCGATGCCGTTATTATACCTGGTGAGTTAGCTGAAAGCTGTGAGACCAACTGTTCATTTTAATTAAGGCTCACTGACTTTAAAACCTTCTTCCCCAGAGAGTGGTGCGGGCTCAGCTGCCATTTTGACCCTTCCATGCCTGGCTCCAGGTCTGTGGTTCTCCAACTGTGCCGCACATGAAAGTCACTTGGGGCACTTTTAGAAACTCCTGATGCCTGAGTGACACCCGAGACAGATGAGATCAGACTCTCTGGGGGTGGAAACCAACATTAGTGTTTTTTGATGCTCCCCAAGTGATTCCCCAGTGCTCCAGCTAGAGTAACCAAACTTGGCTACTCACTGATATCACCTGGTGGGCTTCAAAACCATCAGTGCCCAAGGCCTGTGGCCCACCTCCAGAAAGTGTGATTTCATTGGTCTGGAGTATGCCCTATATTGTGGAATTTTTTTAAAATCCCCAGAGGATTTTTAAGTGCAGACAAGACTGGGAACTACTGCTCTATACCAGTGCTGCTCCGACTTAAACAGAGGCATGACTCACCTGGAGATCTTGTTACATGCAGATTATGATTCAGCTCCCAGGCGACATACAGGTGGTGTGTGGCATGCAGACCACACTTTGAGGCTTTGGAAATTACAGTGGAGGGTTTGCCTGTCTCTGGACCATTTCAGTGCAGGAATCACTTTTAGATTGGTGATGTCACCTTTTCAAATTAAAGATTGATTTACGAATATAATTGTCTCAAATATTTCTTTGACTTCCTTTTTGTTTAATCCCCTTCATAAGGAACTGCGTGTTACATATTTCTTTTTCAAAATAAACAATTAAAGTTAGTTTTATTTTGAAATTATTTTAAAAGTTCACAATATTCTTGAAATTTTTGGAAACACTTCAGAGATGTCCCACGGTGACAACTGGGAACCGTTGTTTTAGATCAGGGGTGTGTTGCTTATGATATTTATGCATATCTACCTAAATAGGTTGCTTACTACTATTTTACATATGTAGTATTCAAGACATTTATTGCTGTGTAACAAACACCAGTATAATTTAGTGGCTTAATCAATAACTTATTATCTTTCTTGTTTCTGTGGGTTGACTAGCTGGGCTTTGTTGGGGGCCTCTCATGATGTTGCAGTCAGATAGAGGCTGGGGCAGGATGTCCACACTGACGTGTCTGGTGCCTGGGCTGCGGTGGCTGGAGCTGCTGACAGCTGGCCTTATAGCCCATGTGGCAATCCTGGGCTTCCTCATGACTCATAGACTTCAAAGTGGTTGGGCTTCTTCCATGAGAGTGGGCATTCCTTAGAACAAGCATTCTGCAGTGTTAAAAGATAAAATTGGGCACATTGAAACGTTAACCAGTTTATTTGAGTAGACATTGATTCATGGAACAGGCAGCACAAGACTGCAAGTGATTCAGGGATCCACAGAACTAGAAGACGGGGGAAACTTTTATAAGGTGTTTTCGGAAGCAAGCCAAGGAAAACATTTGAGTGGTTAAAGTGGAAAGTCCCTACCTAGAGGTTAGTTGGCAGTTTCTGATTGGTGAAGCGTCTAGTTAGGGGTTAGTTGGTGGCTTCTGGTTGCTTAACCTTAAGGTTCGTTTTCCTAGGCTTTGGCCATGACCATTTACTCTGAGTTGGGTTTCAGTCTGCTTATGTAGGAACCCAAGGTGCTGGAACCATCCCAGCCTAGTGGCCTCCTGGTTAATTATTTTAGCACAAGAGACTCAGGCTGTCCTCTTACAATCTAGCTACAGAAGTCCCTCTCCACCATTTCTGCTGTATTCTATGGATTAAAAGTGAGACCCATTCAAAGAAAGGGGACTCCAAAAGAGCATGAATGTCGGGAGACGTGACTATTGGGGTACTGTCTTTGGAGACTTGCCACACATTATGAATAAAATATAAATTGAAATCTGTATCCACAAAACCCAAGAGAGAGAGAGAGTGAGGGAAATTCATTTTATTTGAGTTGCTGGTGTTTTGAGGATTCACACTTTTCTTCCACTGTGAATAGGATTATCATGAGAGAAATTTGTAAAGTTTGTTGCTCCTGAGGTCTGGTGCTAAAATTAGCATTTTCACATCTAAAACAGTATTACTTGTAAATTAATCTCAAAAATTACTGCTATTTAAAAAATCTTTTATTCTAGCACATAAAGGTAGACTTTGTTTTTAAAAGATATGAATTTATCTCAAATGCTTTTCGAAAGTATAGTTCCCCTTTGTACCACACTTGAAATATTTTGCAAAAGTTAGCATCACGGTGGGGATCCCAGATTGTGTCTTCAGAATTTCATATCATGGATGCAAAATGGTTGTTTATGCCTATCGTTAGGTTGATATAAGCCCTTTATATCTGTGGAGTCCACTTGCTGCAAGGCTACATTGAAACTGTGTGAATCCCTAATGATTGGGCCCGTGGTTTAGCATTTGTCACCAACTTTTTACAAAAGGATCTCAGAGCAACTTTGGCAATTATGGGTTGCTATACTGACTTCTTAAATTCAAAATCATTATCACCTCTAGAAGATGTTAAAGAAATACAGTTTTTACATTCTAACCTCATGTGTTATTGTTCTTATATACCTTCATTCTTTGCCTTAGAATTGTTCAGACCTTCTTTTTGTCAGCAATTTTAATCCTGGCTCCTCTGTCTTTGCAGGTGGTTTTGGAGTGGCCCAGAACTGCCCTGGGCAGAAAGGATCACATTGTCAACAGCTTTGTCAAGGGCTCTTTGAGCTTTCTACTGTGCCAGGAAGTCCATCTGCTGCTGCTGCATTTCCCCTGGGTTGGCAGCTGCAACCTTGCTGCTTGTGAAGTCACGGTGGGTCAGGGTAATAAGGTGGATAATAAGGGAAGAAAAGGATGGAAAGCTTACTGTTGGATAAGCAGGTTCTACAATGCTTTCCTATTTTCCTTCCTCCAGATGAATATAAACGTGACTGCTTTTCTGATGGCTTAACAGATTATCTTTCATGATGGGGCTGGGGTACCTGGTGACTGGCATTAGGGTGGAGGTGGGGATGATAACGGATTGGGGTTTAAGATGATAAGACCAGATGGCTTTGAATCATGTGGAAGATGTATTCTTTCAAAATATATTGGCTTACTCTGTAAGGAGAAAAAATTCCAATGTAGCAATTCTCTTGTATTATGTCATTCAGCTATATGGATCAAATTGTGCTTGCTTTAATTATTTCCTATTGATCCTGGTACATTTAGCCTTCATTTCTCTTACTAACTGGATATTTAATTGAAGTCTCATGTTGGAACAGATCTCTTACGTGCACAGCGCCTATGAGCTTTTGTTCTGAACTTTGCAGTGTTTTAGAGGCCGATGTGAGCTGGTAATTTGTGCACAGTCATGCTGTCAGGTGCCCCAGAAATGTTTTTTCCCACTCAGCTAGATCTTTTCTTCTGATAGGTTTGCTGATGATGACAGAGCCATGTCACTGCCATACAGAGGCCTAGATGTAAACATGGATGTGAGTAAATCCAATGGGATTGCTTCAACAAGATGGCACCAGTGTGTACATTCATGGCACGTGATTTTTTGCATGGTTGTTTTTTAAAAGATGGGGTCTCACTGTGTTGCCCAGGCTGGCATGCAATGGCTGTTCACACTTGCGATTACAGTGCACTACTGCCTCAAACTTTTGGGCTCAAGCAATCCTTTAAGTGATCCTCCTGCCTCAGCCTCCCAAATGGCTGGGACTACATGGATTTGCCACTGCACCCAGCCCTCTGCATGGTATTTTGATGGAATAGGAAAAATAGCAGGGATATTTTCCAGTATGCTTGAAAAATGGTGGCTGAGCTGTAATATTTAGAAGAAATTGCTGGAGTAAAAATCTTTTAGCTCCTACCAAATGAATTATATACTTTATCACTTGACGAGAGGTACTCGATTTTTTTCCATTTTTTATTTGTATATATTCATGGTATACAAGTACAATTTTTCTACATTGATATATTGCATTGTGGTGAAGTGAGAGGCTTCGATTCATACATTACTGAAGCAAAGCACATAGTACCCACCAAGCAACCTCCCGTCATCCATCCCTCCTCCATCCCCCGTCCCTCTGAATCTCCATTGTCTATCATTTCACACTCTACTTCCATGAGTACACATTATTTAGCTCCCGCTTATAAGTGAGAACATGCAGTATTTGTCTTTCTGTGTCTGAGTTGTTTCACTTAAGATAATGTCCTCCAGTTCCATCCATGTTGCTGCAAAAGACATGATTTCATTCCTTTTTATAGCTGAATAATAGTATTCCATTGTGTTTATTTACCACATTGTCTTTATCTAATCCTCTGTTGATGGATACTTAGGTTAATTCCATATTGGTGCTGTAATAAACATATGACTACAGATATTATTTTTATATTTTGATTTCTTTTCCTTTGGGTAGTGGGATTGCTGGATTGAATAGTAGGTCTACTATTAGTTCTTTGAGAAATTTCCATATTGTTTTCCATAAAGATTGCACTAATTTACATTCCCACCAACAGTGTATAAGAGTTCCCTTTTCTCCGCATACTTGCCAACACCTGCTATTTTTTGCCTTTTTAATAATAGCCATTCTGATTGGTATAAGATATCTCATTGTGGTTTTAGTTTGCATTTCTCTGATTAGTGATGTGAACATTTTTTCATATGCTTCTTGGCCATTTGTCTTTTTAAAAAAATGTCTATTCATGCCCTTAGCCTACTTTTTGATGGGGTTAATTGTTGCTGTTGTTGTTAAGTTGTTTGAATTCCTTGTAAATTCTAGATATTAGTCCCCTGTCAGTCCCCTGTGTATAAGCTTTGTAGTTTAATAATTCAGTTCAGTTTAATTATTCTGATCTGTGAGCATGGGATATTTTTCCATTAGTCTGGGTCATCTACAATTTCTTTCATCACTGTTTTGTAGTTTTCCTTGTAGAGATCTTTCACCTCCTTGGTTAAATACATTCCTAGGTCTTATCTCGTTTTTTCTTTTTTTTTTGCAGTTATTATAAATGGAGTTACCTTCTTGATTTAGTTCTCAGCTAGATTGTTATTGATGCACGGCAAAAGAAACAACCAACAGAGTGAACAATGTGCAGAATGGGAGAAAATATTTGCAAGCTATATATCCAACAGGGGACTAATATCTGGAATTTAAAAGGAATTCAAACAACAACAATAATTAGCCCCATTAAAAAGTGGACTAAGGACATGAATAGACATTTTTCAAAAGAAGACAAATGGCCAGATTAAATGTCTCCTTTTTCATTTCTGATTCTGTTTATTTGGATCTTCTCTCTTCTTTTATTGGTTAGTCTAGCTAGTGGTTTATCAATTTTGTTTAGCATTTGGAAGAGCCAACTTTTGATTTTATCAATCCTTTGTTTTGTTTCTTTGTTCTCTATTTCATTTAGTTCTGCTCTGATCTTTGTTGCCCTCCCCAAGGACATGAAAGAGAAAAAACAAGCATTTGCCACATTGCCTTGACTTCAGATCAGAGTTGTCTAAGCCCCCATCTCAAGCTTTCTCAGGATGAGTAGCTCAGAAGCAGTGCTTGTTCTTCAGCCTCATAGAAGGAAGAGATAAGAGGACTTGGCTTTAACTCTAGCATTCCAACAAAAGCTCTCCATTAGTGCTTTGGCTCAAAAATGCCCTAGCTTTTGACCCTTGTAAAAGGGAATGTAGGAGTCAATTTCTTTCCCCTCTCTCCCTCTCTCTATTTTTGTGTATAGGGTGCAGTGGGGATGGGTGGTATGTGGGCCTGCCAGAGAAGAGGAGTCTTAAGGTCTCTCTGCAGACCAACATTCCCCGACATGTTGTGCCTTCAGTTAACTCAGTGGGCATAATGACTGATCTCAAGGTGACCCTGAATGCTGTTATCCCTCTTGGGAGAGTGGCTTCCCCAAATCCTGCTGTTGGCCTGAGCTATCTATCTGAGAATAATATTAATAATCCTTAGATGCCCCCAGAAACTTGGGAAATTAATCAAGACAGGACAATAATTAAATTTTACCTCAAGGCCACAGTAAAGTCGCTTTTTCTACCTCCTATCTAATCAGCTGTGTTCAGACAAATTCATCAGCATTACATGATGTGTTCTATGGAACAGCATAATCCAAGTAACGCAGAGCCAGTAATAGAAAATTCTACACGTGTTTAAGTACTGCTTTAGCTACAGACTACAAAGTTTGATATGTAATGATTTTGATATTGGTTAATTCTCAATGTTTTATAATTTTCATTATAATTTCTTCTGTGATCTGTTATTTAGAGGAATGTTTATTTTATAGACATTTGGGGCTTTTAAAATTATCTTTTTAATATCGATTTTTTTAACTAAATTGCACTGTGATTAAAGAAGAAAATGATCTGTATGATCCAGTACTTTTAAAGTTGTTGGGACTTTGTTTTTGGCTCAGTATATGGTCCATTTTTATAAATGTTTTATGAAAATTTTGAAAGATTGTGAATTCTCTAGTTGGGCACAGAATTCCTGTTGTATAAACATTGTTGATTGTGTTTAAATAATTTATAGTCTGTTTATTTTTGACTTCTTTGAAATATCAATTACTAGGAGAGAAATGTTTTAAAAAATCTCAGTATGGTGGTGGATTTATTTATTTCTTCTTGCAATTCAATATAATTTAGGTGTATATAGGTTTAGGATTATTTCAGTTACCTAGTAATTTGAACTTTGTGTCATTATGTAGTGACCCTCTTTATTTCTGGTATCGTTTGGTCTAATATTAACATTTACACATCCCAGCTTTCTTTTGTTAGTATTCCATCCATATTTCCCCATCTTTTTACCTTCAACCTTTTTGTATCCTTATGTGTCTTTTATAAAGTATATAACTGGATTTTTAATAAAAGCCTTCTGAAGACATCCAAAGAAGAAACGATAAAATTTTTCAAAAATGGTAAAATGAATTTGATCAAAATTTAAAATTTTTGCTTTTCAAGAGACACCAATAAAAAAATGAAAAGACAAATCAGAGTGGGAGAAAATATTTACAAAACATATATCTGATGAAGGACTTATACCCAGAATATATAAAGAACTGTTATAACCCAACCAGAAGAAGACAACCCAATGAAAAGAACTGGCAAGAATGGGCAAGAATTAGTCATGAAAGAAATGCAAATTAAAAACCACAATGAGATATCATTGAGATACCATACTCAATAGAATGGCTAAAATAAAAAAGGCAATTCTAAGGGTTGGTGAGGATGAGAAGAAACTGGAGCCCTTATATATAGATGGTGGAAATGTAACATGATAGAGCTATTTTGGAAAACAGTTCTTTTTTTAAAATAAAGTTACACATATATTTACCAAATGACTGAGCATTTCCACTTATAGGTATCTATCCAAGAGAAATGGAAACATACGTCCACACAAAGACCTGTATGTGAATGTTCACAGAAGCATTATTTATAATAGCCTAAACTG
Organism: Indri indri; assembly: GCA_004363605.1. Taxonomy (NCBI): domain Eukaryota; kingdom Metazoa; phylum Chordata; class Mammalia; order Primates; family Indriidae; genus Indri; species Indri indri. The sequence continues at coordinate 6,519 of RJWJ010009009.1, read as the reverse complement.
GAAACAATCCAACCGCCTATTAACTAGTGAATGGGTAAACAAATTGTGGCATATCCATACAATGGAAGGCTACCCAGCAATGAAAAGGCACAAAGAACTAACACATACGAGGAAGAATCTCAAAATCATTATTTAAGTGAAAGAAGCCAGACACACATGACTACATATATGATTCCATTTATATAGAATGTCCAGAACAGACAAAACTGCTTTACAAACTAAGGCAGAGGGACACCTGGTAACATGCCCAGGGCCATGTCTAATAAGTGGCAGAGGCAGGATTTGAACCCACTAATCCCCCAATAGCACCCCTTGTACTGTGGAGGGCTCGGGAGTAATCCATGGTCTAAGAAATCCATTGGTGGCACAACAGACCAGAGCCCTTCTCCACTGTCAGAAAACAGACATATGGGTTCACATTCTTCTAAAGCCTTGAGGTTCACAAAGTTCAAAATAATTCCTCTGAAAAGATTAGTTTTATAAGCAAATCACAGGTGACTTGAATTTCACCCTCGTGAATGCTTAGAAAATAGTTTGTGTTTTTTGCATATTTATTATTTTGATTTAGGTAATTTGAACTGTCCTGCAAAATTTTCAGGACAGGACTTCTTCCAAATAGATATAGTTCTGTTTCTGAACTCTTTATTCCTGGGCAGACAAGCAGCAGACCCTTGTTTTACACAGCAAATCATCAAAATCTCCCCAAACGCAAAGTCATTTAGAAGTTGATAAACCCCAGGAGAGATTGTGTGATGGAATTATTACATGCTGGATAATTTTGAAGCTGCCTCTGGTGGAGAGGATCCTTTGAGAAGTGTGGTTAACACAGAACAGTCTTCTAGGTCTTCCAGTTTTTCTACTATCTTTATAAGACTTTCCACTGTGTCACAGGACAGTGTCCTGGAGGCATTGGCTCTGAACTTTGCCTCTAGGTCCTTCTGGCTCAGTGGTTTCCTCCAGTGACCATAGAAAGTATTAGAGCGATGGGTGAAGGTGGCTCCATCCTTGAGGGTGACACTTATTTCACAGTACAGTTTGTCAAAGCTTGGCAGGTTGTCTGGAGGGTACTCCAGCTCCACTTTACTGAGAAGCTCTCTCACCTGTGGCCTGTTAATCTGGTGTTTTTGGAATGATGAGACTGTGATGTCACCATCCAGCAGCATGGCACAGGCCACATACTGAAAGGAATGACGGGCTTCGTGCTCCGAGTTGGGGAAGGGTCTATTTACGTACTGGACGTTTGGAATCCTGAGCACAACTCTCTTGATGTGCTCAGTGAGGAACAGGGCTCTCTCTGTTACAAGGTGCTTTCTCACAGATGCAGCTGCATCTGCCACCCAGTGGGTAGACAGATGTGCAGGAAAACTCTTGACGGCCACGTCTTGCTGGTCCAGCAGCCAAGTGTGGGATTCTAGGTTTGGAAGGACTTTTGGGGAATAGTTGGCATAGAAGGCCCCAAATCCTGCCTCTGAGTCCAAAACCTGCTTGTTTCCTTGGAGACCCAGCATTGCCAGAAAAGCTGCTTCTATCCCATGCTTGGCAGCGTTGCCAATATGAAGGGGTTTGGTCTCAGTGGCCGCATTTGCCATGGGTGCCCCAGCATAAGAAACAGCAATGGCCAGGGCCTCTTGGCATTCTGTCAGGCTAAGTTCTAAAAACCTGGATGCAGCAGCAGCACTACCCAAAGTTCCTACCACTGAAGGGGGATGGAATCTGAAAAGCAAAGAAACAGAGTTAGAGATTTACAAGCCTTACCCACCAATAGGCAGTGCAGCATAGTGGTTAAGAGCATTCATAATGGAGTTGTACTACCTAGGTTCAAATCTCAGCCCTACCACTTGTTAGCTGTGTGATCCTGGGAAAGTTATTCAACTTCTCTATACCTGTTTTTTTTCTTACATAAAATGGTGATAATAATAATAATGTCTACTTCTTAGTGTTTTGGGAGCCTTGAATGAATTCACCTGTTTACAACACTATCTGACACATGGCGAGTTCTTTATAAATGGTACTGTTACCATTTGCCAGAAAGTCAAAAATTGTTGATTATTGAAAGGTAAGTAACCATAAGAATTGAAGGCCTTGTAGATATCATGAAACTTTACTACCAACTATTCCCATTTTCTCCTCTCCGTGCAGCCTAAGTGGCAAAATAAATATGAGATTGAACCATATGAAATGGCCAACATTTGGCCATTTTTTATCTACAGGATGAACACTTAGGGTTAGGATATTCTGAATGTTCTCATTGGTCTGAAGGACCCTAGGAAAAATTCGAGTAAATTCTGCTTTGAGGCTGGGATCAGGAATACTCAGAGTACCCATGGGTGCCAGAATGCCATGAGTCACCCTGGGATGAAAGGCCCCAATTTATTTCGTGATTATGATTGATTGGCTCTCTAAACCCAAAGGAAAATTTTCATTAGCACTTTTGAAGTCACATTTTTGCATCTGGATATCGGGTTTCATATGTGACTGGTGAATTGACTTGTCTGCCAGCACTAATGCTAAGACCTTTAGCTGAGCTGGCCTCTATGTCGGAAAGCTCTACAGAGGTAGTGACTGACAGATGAAGAGGAATGTGGCTACCTCTCAGTGGGACAAATTCTCTCCATACCTCTTCGGTATGTCTTTGGCTTCCTTGGAGAAATGCATTAATCGGCCTTGCACTTCAATACCAACATTGAAAGCCAGCAGCAGATCAAGGCCAGAAAACTTTGGACTCTGAGGCAGGGCTTCTGATAAAGCTGTGAGGACAGGAAGGACAGCCCCAGAAGGGTGAGTGGCAGGGTGCCATGTGTCGTCAAAGTCCATCGAGTGAATCTGTGTAAACAAACACAAACAACAAAAACCAAATTTTCCCTGAACGCAATTGCTTTAAGACCACTAAGGACTTAGTCTGCAATAATCTTGTTTGGTAGGAGATTTTTTTTGATCTGATTCTCTGAAAAGAAAACCGGAGAACTGGCTGTGGTTTTTAATCACGTGGCTGGGCACTGAGATCTGCTGTTCCTCTACGCAGAGGAGGCAGGACCTTGGAGAGCAGCTTGTGAGCCCCACAGAGCTTGGGTCTTGCCCAGGTGGCCTGAGCTCTCTCTGCCACAGCCCTTGGAAAGATCTATATTCCCCTTTAAAAACAAAGCTGCAGAATCAGGTGGCAGCTGCTTCCTCCCTCCCCATCCTTTAAACAAGATGCCCTACAAGTTCAATGTCATTTATTCCATATGAGGCCATATAGTTTTTTACCTTTTTATTCTAAAGTAATTTCAAACTTAGAGAAGTTGCAAGAATCGCATAAGAACTCTTGAATCCAGATTAACTATTAAGCTATATTTTAAAATCATTACTTTCTTCATTAAGGTTTTATTCCTCTTCATCCCAGCCATTTGCTTTTCCCCCGTATGAAAATAGTTCAGTAATAACCAGAAGTTCATTTAAAAATAGATTTTTATGTCTATTTGATGTGGTTGGTGCATTTCCCACTGCTTGTTGGATATTAACTTCTGAATGCACCGTTGGGTTTGACTTTCAATATTCTGAACTACTGTCCTCATAAACCATAAAAATATCTAAAAAATCCCAACATGTTTATTTCCAAATTACATCTTGTAGAATACTGCCCCTGACACACACAGGAAGCATGAAAATCATCTATCAGATAAGAAGTGCTGATTTTTGGTTCAGAAAATATATACTATGTGGCTATTGTTCCTTTCTCAATAAATATCTACTGAATGAACACATAAATTAATGAATGAAGGGCACATTACTGGATAGAAACTGGCACCCACAACAGAAAGAACTGAGAAGAAATTGTGTCTGGATATTGGGTTTTATGGTTTTTTTTTGTTTTTTGTTTTTTTGCTATATACATTCAAGGTTTAGAGTTGGGATACCTTGGGAGTGTTTTTATCTAATCCTTCCCCTTCCATCTTATTTCCTCTACTACACAATTTGTGTGAAAAGCATCAATTTACCATAAAAATATGAGAACGGAATTAGTACACTGGAGAGAGGGCAGACCACGTTATCTGGATTTCAGTTATACAATCTGTAAGATACGGAACTTGGGTGATTTCTGAGATATTTTCTGGTTCTGAAATTATTATGATATTCAAATAGTTGAAAAAAACATGAAAACCTCCTTACAGCCACACCATTAACAAAAGCAGCATATGTAGGCGGGAGCCTGAAGTCCGGCTGACCCCAAACAGTGCTGGATATGTTGGAACTATAGATCTGGAACGAAAGAATATCAATTAGTGATATAGAGTATGGATACAGTGTACCAGTCATCACTTCAAGAGTTATTCTTCATCTTTGGAGGCATCAGATGAAAAGTTCTTACTTCAACCCTTTGTGCAAGATAGGAAGCCTTAGTCACTGGGTCCTCTCTTCCTTGTAGAAAGCTATGTGGCTTTTCCCATGGAAGGGACAGGAGATGCTGTTGCTTGATGCCGTATTGTAATGCAGAAGTGCTCCAGAGATGCAGGTCTGAATTTACTCTTATTTACTCCTTGGGGTAAATACTAGGGAAGGTGGGCTAGCCATGTATAGTACATCCTACAGAGAGCATATGTTACATCTTACACATACATGGCCACTCTCTGCTCAGAGTACTCGACCAGTCTTTTCTCCAAAGAATCTTAAAGTCTTTGCATGAACAAATGGTCTGTGGTAGGTGCTACTATTTCTAAGAATTTCAGGTTAAAATGTGCTTTTAGTCATAATAATAATTAACTGTGGGATATTACTAGCGTATGGTTTTAAGACAGTGACTTAGTAAAGGATATGGGTGAATAGTAAAACTCAGAGACTGAAACACAGAAAATCCTAAAACTACATAGAGCAATGCTATATACATCAAGTACTATCTATAAAACTAAGTATAGAGTGAATAAAACACATGTGCGCATACTTGGTTTCATGTCTAACATAGACTTTGAGCTTCTTACTTTACTATATTGGCTGGCTTTGTGAAACACTTCCGTGCTGGTTCCCAGGAACCCGACACCCAGGGTATCCAGGATCATTCTCTTGCTCCTCTGAATGACTTGATCAGTCAGGTGTCCCACTTTCAAGCCATGGATCACTTTGGCGAAGCTTTCTGTGACAGACTTTAAAGGAGAGAGCGTTAGAACAGTTGTATGCTCCACTTTGTATTTAATTCTTGTGAAGAGTTTTGCTCCACTAGAAGAAACCCAGTTGATCAAATTTAGTTCAATTTCTAAAAAATGATGTGTACTAAGCACCCACTATGTGTGAGGCACAGGGATGCGGAAATGTACAACAGCCAGTTTCTGTCCCCATCAGGCAGAGAACAGGCTAGCAAGCGAACGACGACGGCAGCGCGTGACGGGCGATAGTGGAGGGAAGCACAGAAAGTCGGGGGTGATGGGAAGGACACCTCGTCCATGTAATGGGGCTTTCTGAGGGTGTGGTGCATTCAGACAGCTGCCATTTTCAGGCGTGTGCCAGATAGTGTGCTAAGTGTTTTAAATCCATTATCCATTTGATACCCACAAGTGTCTAAGTAGGTGTTTTCGCAGGTGAGGAAACTGAGACCTAGAAAAGTGAAGCCACGATTTTCACAGCTCTTAACTGGTGGATTCTGGACACAGACCTCTCTAGGTCTAACTCCAAAATCAGTGCATCTGGCTATTAAGCCCAAATTTCCTAAAGTGTGGTCTGAGGAATATGTATTGGAAAGCTACCTGGGATTCTTGCTGAACGTGAACATTTCTGGTCACCACTCTAGAACACCAGAGTTAGACTCTCCCTAGAAACAGAATCTTTGGAGCAGAGGATTCTGTTTTGATTAGGATCACCAGGTGGTTCCCAAGTGCTCTGGTGCTCTGATGTCCGACATGGTGGCTACTCTCCACGTGTGGCCACTGAGCACGTGAAATGTGGCTAGTCCAAATTGAGATGCGTCATAAGAGTAAAATCAAGATTGAATTTTGAAGACTTGTAGGAAAAAAAGAATATAAAACACCTCAGTGCTTTAAAAATACTGATTATATGCCGAATCAATATTTAATACCATGAGATCAATAATATGATAATATAGTATTGATATATTAGAATATAGTATAAACAAAATATTAATCTCATCAGTTTCTTCTTCTAAAAATATGGCTACTAGGAAATCTAAAATTACATACGTGACTTGAGAACTACTGCCTGCTCTTTCTTGTTGGTGGGGACTGCCTGGAGACGTTGACACCTGATCTGGTTATGAAAACTTAGAGGAGTCAGCCAGGCAAAGATACAGGGGATGAGGACAGAGGTTAAGGGTAGAGGTAGCAGCGTGGGCCAAAGCTCGGAGGTGTGAAAGCGGGGAGGGAATTTGGCACACTTCAGCTGCAGAGCTGCATGCAGGAGCCAGAGGTGAGAGGGAGAATGGATTTGCAGCCTAAGACTGAATGATGAATGTTATGTCATGCTAAAGACTGTGACGCCAACAGGAAGCCAAAGTGCTGTCTTAAGAAAGGTAGAGATAGGGTCAGATCTATGTTT